>JARQOC010003076.1:0-19337 GCA_033576535.1 Allobates femoralis | reverse complement strand
GTAGCAAAAAACTTTCACAACTTAGTTGTAGGAATATTCTCTAAGGGTTATGGTTGGTTCTTTGAGTGCATGTCACTGCATACAGACTACATTACAGATCAATGTTATGCTGCTGAAAGCATTGTAAGTTGTAAAATTTCTCATATTTGTGTTATACAGTACAGTCATGGCCAAAAGTTTTGAGAATGATACAAATATTAATTTTAACAAAGTCTACTGCTTCAGTTTTTCTAATGGCAATTTGCTTATACTCCAGAATGTCATAAAGAGTGATCAGCTTAACAACAATTACTTGCAAAGTCAATATTTGCCTAGAAAATGAACTTTAACCCCAAAACACATTTCAGCATCATTGCAGTCCTGCCTTAAAAGGAGCAGCTAACATCGTTTTAGTGATTGTTCCATTAACACAGGTGTGGATGTTGATGAGGACAGGGCTGGCGATCAATCAGTCATGATTAAGTAAGAATGACACCACTGGACACTTTAAAAGGAGGCTGGTGCTTGGCATGATTGTTTCTCTTCAGTTAACCATGGTTATCTCTAAAGAAACACGTGCAGCCATCATTGCACTGCACAAAAATGGCCTAACAGGGAAGAGTATCGCAACTACAAAGATTGCACCTCAGTCAACAATCTATCGCATCATCAAGAACGTCAAGGAGAGAGCTTCTATTGTTGTCAAAAAGGCTCCAGGGTGCCCAAGAAAGACCAGCAAGCGCCAGGACCGTATCTTAAAACTGTTTCAGCTGCGGGATCGGACTACCAGCAGTGCCGAGCTTGCTCAGGAATGGCAGCAGGCTGGTGTGAGTGCTTCTGCACGCACTGTGAGGCACAGACTCTTTGAGCAAGGCCTGGTTTCAAGGAGGGCAGCAAAGAAGCCACTTCTCTCCAGAAAAAACATCAGGGACCGACTGATATTCTGCAAAAGGTACAGGGAGTGGACTGCTGAGGACTGGGGTCAAGTCATTTTCTCTGATGAATCCCCTTTTCGATTGTTTGGGACATCTGGAAAACAGCTTATTCGGAGAAGAAGAGGTGAGCGCTACCACCAGTCTTGTCTCATGCCAACTGTAAAGCATCCTGAAACCATTCATGTGTGGGGTTGCTTCTCAGCCAAGGGAATCGGCTCACTCACAGTCTTGCCTAAAAACACAGCCATGAATAAGGAATGGTACCAGAATGTCCTCCAAGAGCAACTTCTCCCAACCGTCTAAGAGCAGTTTGGCACCCAACAATGCCTTTTCCAGCATGATGGAGCACCTTGCCATAAAGCAAAGGTGATAACTAAATGGCTCAGGGAACAAAACATAGAGATTTTGGGTCCTTGGCCTGGAAACTCCCCAGATCTTAATCCCATTGAGAACTTGTGGTCAATCATCAAGAGACGGGTGGACAAACAAAAAACAACAAATTCTGCCAAAATGCAAGCATTGATTATGCAAGAATGGACTGCTATCAGTCAGGATTTGCTCCAGAAGTTGATTAAGAGCATACCAGGGAGAACTGCAGAGGTCCTGAAGAAGAAGGGTCAACACTGCAAATATTGACTTGCTGCATTAACTCATTCTAACTGTCAATATAACCTTTTGGTACTCATAATATGATTGCAATTATATTTCTGTATGTGATATAAACATCAGACAAACACAAATAAAAACCAGAGGGCAGCAGATCATGTGAAAATATCATTTTTTTTCTCTTTCTCTATTTGAACTTTTTTTTCATTCGATGCATTAACCCTGAGTACGGTGAACAGATTGTGGTTATTATTTTCTTTAGCGTATTCCATTTGTTAGTAATTGAAAGCCTGCGTGTGTGTATCATTTTCCCCTTTTAACCTTTTTATTTAATTCACTTAGAAAAAAAATTATGACAGAAACATTAGAAGTGATTTTCAACAAGTGGCCTTAAGGTTTCTTACGTTGAACACAACCGCATCCTGTTTTCCACATTCCACAGCTAAAGCCAGACTGGCAATGACCGCAGAAAAGCAATGTGATGAACTGCCTAGGACGCCTAGGAAATTGTGGCTCTAATTGCTGAGCGATGGCAATGAGGCCACTTATTGAAAATGAGATATTTTACTCTGTTCCAGTTTTTGATAAAAGTTGAATAACTCCTTTAGCATACAACTGATGTGAAGATAATTGGGACAGTCCAATTCACACGGCATTTGGTACTTACCGTTGACGTGCAATTTTAAAGAATTTTTGCGAACATATGTTTAAGCTATGGCTTTAACTGTTGCATGTGACTGTCTGGTACTTGTAAATTTAAAAAAAAGTATACCACATTACATGAAAAAGCCAATTTCATTATGTTTATTTAATATTGGTAAAAAATCATTTAGAAAACAGTATATCATCATACAGCAGTTAAATGTATTCTAAAGGGACACTTTTTTGCATATGTTCTACTAACTGGGTATCTTAGACATGGTATTTTACTATGGTGGTAGCATACTCTTTACTGTTTTAGAAATATATTTACTACAGATTAGCAGATCAACCTTTGGAGGATTGAATCTCTTGACATCCGCAGTTCTGTACAAATTCTGTGAAGCTGCAATGAAAGATAGAGAAATAGAGGGAGAGATCCCGCTGAATATAAGAGTTTACTCTTCGGCAAATACAGCGACATACGTAATGATTCAGGAGATGGAAAACAACTCTACCGTACAAACTGCACCACTGACAGCCGCTGATCAGTGATGTCCCAGATATTGACTGCCACTGTACAAGGCATGATAATCTGTAAAATGTCATATCTTGTATTGTCTCGTATTGTCTGTATTGTATTATCATATAGTATGGTATTGCATCCCATCTGAACTAAAGCACTGCGGAATATGTTGGCACTATATACATAAAATTATTATTAACATTATTATTATTATTATTATAGCTGTAGGGCATTATAGTTAATCCCACACAGGCATATATATATAGAAATATAATATCCCACTCCCCCATCTCCCCCATGCTTCAGAAGTGTGGCAAATGGTGTCGGGCATGTTTGCCTGACCAGCAAATTGAAACTCAAAACTGTTTACTTCAGGAAATTCAGCGCAAACTCGATCCCCCACAGATCACTCTGTTCAACTCTAATAACCATTACTCAAAAATAAATAAACCTATGTATACATCTATATATATATATATATATATATATATATATATATACAGGAAAAATTCACTGCAGCACTCAGTTACTACCAATTATGTACATGCTAATAAGCAGTTTATATTTGAGAAATTTTTTTTAAAAACTTACGTTTTTTCAAAAAACTCAATATTCACATGTTTTTATTTACTAAGGTTCTTGGTACATATGTTGGCCAATATCTGTTTTTGAAGTAATCCTGCAGGTGCAGACCCCCGAAGTCCAGTATGTCTTGGGTGAACCTCCGCAGGTTCCTCACTCCCTTGGCCTTGCTCCTTACCTTCTGTCCCCACTCCTAGGCTTAGCTCAGCGTAGAAGGGCCACTCCGGGTCAGTGGTTCGGGCCTAACCGCGGCACCGATCACCAGGACGTCTTCGCAGCTCTCCTAGCGTCTGCACACTCTAACTCCTCCCCCAGCAGCAGTATTTATAGGGGAACTCACCTAAAGTCAGTGAGTCTAGCTCCCCCTAATGTGCGGGGGTGGAAGGTGTTGCATGCAGTAAGTACCTGCTGTGGAAACCCAGCTGTGCATTAGGGAAGGCTGTGGCTACCTGCGTTAGCAGGGCACCACATACCCCCCTAGTTAACTTCAGTACTCCTGGACTGAGCATTTTTGTGTTTAAACAAAAAAGGGATAACAATTATCAACAATAATAACAGGTAACATATTTACAAAGTTTTAAAATATAAAAATTTACAAAAACCACTGAAAAATATGGTAAAAATGAAGAACAGGTAAGTCCATACTGTGCTAGTCCATTCACCGCAGGCTTTGAAAAAGAAAAAGAAGTTTGTAGTCACACCAGTCCTGTAACCATGGTCCTTTTAAATTGTAACCTTGGGAAAAGTTCAAAGGGGACAGAGTCTCTCAAAAGTTCAACAAGTCCTTACAGGTAAAGTCTCTATAGGCTCAACAGTTCAAAATACACAACAACATCTACTACGGGTGTTTCGGCGTAGGAGTCTTGGTACTATAGGGACCTCCACCGGTCATAAGTGCTGTATGCCTCCTGGCCCTGGGGTCACCTCTTGGCCAAGTTTTTACTCTGCCTAGACAGCTCCTTACGCCGACTCCACTCACCCCTTTTTTGATGTTGTGCACCTGGTTTTTGGCCTACTCTTTACCCTTTTGTACACTACTATTTACATTCTTATTTTACAACTACTGCTATTTACATGTTGCATTGAGAGGGAAGTCTAAGGCAGGGCTGTTTCAGTTCTGCATCAGCCCAGTACTTTTTATAAAGGATATAGGGGATGGTGGTCACCTGTGACCCGGTGTCCAGCAGAGCAGGTGTGCGATGCCATCTAGTACAATTGACAGGAAAGGCCTCTGTCCGATGAAGGTCTTGTACCAGGTGGCTGGGCCCTGTTGAGTTACTCCTGAGGTTTGGCCCCAGCCCCCAGGGTCTGCCCATTTAAAGGACAGCTCCTGGTGATGTGGCCGGTTTGGTTACAGCGGTGGCAGACGGGCTCTCCAGTGGAGCTGTAGCGGTCGGTGGTTCTCCCTCGGTACGCTGTGGCATGCTTCGCTCTCATCCAGGGTACATCCTCCGGACTGTCAGCAAGTTGGATCAGCGGTTGAGGTCAGGGCTGGGGTCTTGGCGCTAGCTGTTGATTCTGCTGCAGCTGGAGAGCTTCCATCACCTTGGTTATGTTTTTGCTCATTTGACGCATTTCAGAACGCATCTCAGCATGCACAGAGTCATATTTGTCAGGCTGAGCAGATTGTACATTGTGCGTGGCTGCAGACAGGGGTACTGGTTTCGGGGTAGCCTACACCTCACCACTGCACCACTGTTTGATGGCAGCTTCATGGGTCCCTACTGACCGCAACCCTTTTATGGCCATTTCATTCAGGGTGTGAAAGTCAGCTTCCGGGTTACTCAGTGACCACCAATGCACAGTCTTATTGTCCTCGGGGAATAGCAGTCCCCGGGTGAATTGTTCAATCAAGAGCTTGTTTTCATCAGGTACACTGGCAGGGCTGACATGCTTAAGGGCTCGCAATGCTTCCTCTAGGCGCCAGGCGTAAGCTCTGATATCATCTCCTGGCCTCTGCTAGCAGTGATGAAAGCGCATGTGTATATCAGCCTCATTGCACTCCTCAAAAGTAGCTCTCAACTTGTCAAATATAGTGGCCGCTGATCTCCGTTCAGCAGCAGACCAGGACTCACTCTCTTTTTCTGCTGCGCCAGTTAACTGTTCGAGTACCACAGCAGCGCGCTGCTGACCGGTTTTCGCATACATGTCCAGGACACTAGTGATTTTTCTCCTAAAAGCATCCAACGTATCAGGGCGACCGTCATACTGGGGCAACCACTTAGCCCCCGGAATGTATGGAAGTGAGATCGGCATGATCGGGGCAACTGCGCCTGGCGCGCCAGTGCCACTGGCAGTGCTACTGGAGGCAGCCATGGGCACTTCGGGGTAGTTCCTAGGGTCAGCGATCGTACTGTCGTCGTCGCTGGAGGAGGCTGACATGCTGGAGGACCCCCTAGTGAGTTACAGCCAGTGTTCAAATAGTTAAACAGTTCAGGAATTTCCAGACTAGGCGGCGGCGCTCGGGAATGCACGGCTGAGCGAAGGGCAGGCTTCAATTTTGTGCTCTACAGGCCGGCAAGCCACCTTTCTTCCCGCTCTTTGGCGCAGTAATGGCAGCGTAGTTTTAACAGTCACTCAATACAGTTGAAACACCGGGCACGAGATCCTGTTCGTGACGCCAGAAATATGTCGAGGCCCAGGCCCTGGGGTACTCGGGTATCAGGCTCGGTGGGTGTTTTCACGGGGATGTCACAGGTGGCAGCGCTCGAGCCCATGACCTGGGTGACACTTCAATAAGGGGTGTATGTATAGGGGATTAGAGTTTGTCACGTGACGCCACCTGTAGTACCTGGTGATGGGTCACCAGCGCCGCCACAGTCCTCCGGATGTCGTTGGTAGTACGGCTAAGATGGCAAAGCTCCCTACAGGTGGAGATGGACCTCCGGGGCAGCGTAGTGTAAAGGGGCAGTTTGGAGTGGAACTCTTAAGTCGGGATAGGGAGTGATGGAGCAGTCTATAAGGAGCACCGGGAGCGTAGAGGACTGAAACACACACACTGTAGAAAGTCTCTTTTACTTTTTTACTGGTGGTATAGCAGGTAACGACATCCAGGGCACTGTCGGGTGACCAGGTGCACAGTGAGCTTCCACAGCAAGTGGGTAAAAGGCCTCCTCAGCTTCTCTGCAGTTACTGAAGCCCTGTCTGCGTGCAGTCAGACTGGCCTCCTTACTTCCTCTGGTTCTCTCTCTCTCCTCCTGCGTGGTCCACGGGTTACCCTCTCTGACCGCTGCTTTGTAATTCCTCACTACGGTGTCTGGCTCCCTCTTTCTGGGTATGGAGGGGGACCGGGTGACTGAAGTCTCCACGGTATGACAGGGTTTTCTGCAGTCTTGAAGTAGTCCTGCAGGTGCAGACCCCCGAAGTCCGGTACATCTTGGGTGAACCTCCGCCGGTTCCTCACTCCCTTGGCTTTGCTCCTTGCCTTCTGTCCCCACTCCTAGGCTTAGCTCAGCGTAGAAGGGCCACTCCAGGTCACTGGTTCGGGCCTAACCGTGGCAACGATCACCAGGACGTCTTCGCAGCTCTCCTAGGTTCTGCACACTCTAACTCCTCCCCCAGCAGCAGTATTTATAGGGGAACTCACCTAAAGTCAGTGAGTCTAGCTCCTCCTACTGTGTCGGGGTGAAAGGTGTTGCATGTAGTAGTTACCTGCAGTGGAAACCCAGCTGTGCATTAGGGAAGGCTGTGGCTACCTGCGTGAGCAGGGCACCACATTAGCACAGTCTCCAAATGATATATATAGCCCAGCACAGCCTCCAGGTAATATATACAGCTCAGCATAGCTTCCAGGCAATATATACAGCCCAGCACAGCCCTCAGGTAATATATACAGCCTAGCATAGCCTCAAATAACATATATAGCCCAGCATGACCTCCAGGTAATATATACAGCCTAGCATGGTCTCCAGGTAATATAAACAGCCCAGCATAGCCTCCGGGCAATATATACAGCCTAGCATAGCCTCCAGTTCATATATACAGCCCAGCAATGCCTCCAGGTAATATATACAGCTCAGCAAAGCCTCCAAATAACATACATAGCCCAGTAAAGCCTCCAGGTAATATATATAGCCACCCACTGTTCCATAATGCTCTCCCCCATATGTGGTCCCCCTTCTCAATAGTGCTTCTCCCATTATGTGGCCCTACATTCATGCATCTATTCACCCCATGTGGCCCCCCATTCATGCAGCTTCTCCCCCATGTGGCCTCGCATTCATGGAGCTTCTCCCCCTTATGTTTCCCCCCATTCATGCAGCTTCTCTCCCCATGTGCCCCCCCAAATCATGCTGCTGCTCTCTAGTCTCCAGCTTTTACCTGGACCAGGAGGATTCCATAGCATGCAAATTAGCCATGTGGACAGCTAGTGGTACTGGATCTCAGGGGGCCCCCTCCCACTCGAGTCTTGGTGCAAAGCATCGGCTGCACATGCAATATGTCCGCCCTATATATATTTACACTTTATACTAACTGTTAGTTATAATAGAATAGAAAGATTATTTTGCACAAAAACGTTTGCATCTGCATCCTCCTTCTCCATTGAATGTTGTCTGATTCTGCCTCTAGCTTGTCCTCCTCCATAGAATGTTGTCTTGTTCTGCCTCTGGCTCCTCCACCTCCATAGAATGTTCTCTAATTCTGCCTCTAGCTCTTCCCTGTTCATAGAATGTTGTCTGGTTCTGCCTCTAGCTCCTCCTCCTCCATAGAATGTTGTCTGGTTCTGCGTATAGCTCCTCTGTCTCCATAGAATGTTCTCTAATTCTGCCTCTAGCTCCTCCCCGTTCATAGAATGTTGTCTGGTTCTGCCTCTAGCTCCTCCTCCTCCACAGAATGTTGTCTGGTTCTGCGTATAGCTCCTCTCTCTCCATAGAATGTTCTCTAATTCTGCCTCTAGCTCCTCCCCATTCATAGAATGTTGTCTGGTTCTGCGTATAGCTCCTCTCTCTCCATAGAATGTTGTCTGGTGGTTCGAGCTCTAGCTCTTCTCCCGCCATAGAATGCTGTCTGGTTTTGCCTCTAGCTCCTCCCCCTCCATAAATGCTTTCTGGTTCTGCCTCTAGCTCCTCCCTCTCCATAGAATGTTGTCTGGTTCTGCCTCTAAATCCTCCCCCTCCATAGAATGTTGTCTGGTTCTGCCTCTAGCTCCTCTCCCTCCATAAAATGTTGTCTAATTCTGCATATAGCTCCTCCCCTTCATAGAATGTTGTCTGGTTCTGTGAGGAGGTGGGCTATGAAGTGAGTGTGGCTAACTGGAGTGGGTGAGGCTATGTGGAGAAGGTGGAGCTTGATTCATGCATACACATACACACACACATACATACACTCAGCTTTATATATACGGTATATACAGGGTGGGCCATTTATATGGATACACCTAAATAAAATGTGAATGGTTGGTGATATCAACTTCCTGTTCGTGGCACATTAGTATATGGGATGGGGAAAACTTTTCCAGATGGGTGGTCACCATGGTGGCCATTTTGCATCCAACTATTTTTTTCAGTGGGAAGAATTTTAGTTTTCAAATTGATGGCAGTTCCTAGAATACGCCATTTGGTGGCCATGTGATGATGTGACACATCAAACATATTGAGAATTTCATAAGAAAAACAATGGTGTGCTTGGTTTTAATAGAACTTTATTCTTTCAGGAGTTATTTTCAAGTCTCTCTTTGTTTACAGCTATTGACATGTCGCAAAGGTTAACACATGAGGAGCTAATAGAAATTACATGATTCAGATATCCAGTGGCATTGAGGTTTCCATTGATGAAGAATGACCTCACTATCTTTGTACCCCATATTCCACACCACACCATCAATTTTTGTGTTCCAACACTCTTGGAGGGATCTATCCACTGTGGGTTAGTGTCAGACCAATAGCGGTGGTTTTGTTTGTTATCTTCACTGTTCATAAAAAAGTTTCCCTCATCACTCATCTGAAGGCAATTGTCTATACTGTGAAGATACAAGATGTGCAGCGTCTGAAACAACGGATACTGGAAGCCTGTGCTAGCATTTCTTCTGCGATGTTGCTATCAGTGTGTCAAGAGTGGGAGAAGAGGGTTGCATTTGCATTGGCAATCCAACACAATGGGCAGCACTTTAAACACATTTGATAAGGCTCATAACCTTGTAAATAACTCATGAAAGAATAGAGTTACGTTAAGACCAAGCACACCATTGTTTTTCTTATGAAATTCTCAATAAGTTTGGTGTGTCACATGACCCTCTTCCCATTGAAAAATAATAAAGTTGGATCCAAAATGGCCGACTTCAAAATGGCCGCCATGGTCACCACCCATCTGGAAAAGATTTCCCCTCTCATATACTAATGTGCCACAAACAGGAAGTTAATATCACCACCAACCATTCGCATTTTATTTAGGTGCATCCATATAAATGGCCCACCCAGTATACAGTATATATGTATATTGATATGGCAACTGTATATGTTATGAATAGCCGGTATGTTTTGCACAAGTGGAGATCTGTTGCTATATATAAATTAATGTTTCACTGGGACTTACAGAATTACACTGAAGGATTAAATGCGAGTCCGTATGTGTCTGATTGAACACACAGGTCCACCTGTGAGTGTATCAGGTGGAGTATCAAGTAACTAGTTCTGAGTCACATGGCCAGTCTTCCAAAGTCCCACAGGAGTTCCGACATGCTGAGCTGGACTATGAGACTCAACCATTATGAGGTTACTGGGAGCGGCTGAAGGACTCCGTGTGTAAACGCTGCCCAAACCTCCTCAGAGGAAATGGTCTGGAAACTATCTGTCTATGGAGCCATGAGCTGACGGGCTTTATATGGACATTGTTCGTGTTATTGAATAGCCAAAGAAAGGCTCATTCTGTGTTACGTGTCTGGTTTACGGAGCTGTAAATAAACTATATGGACTGTGAAGTGGAGAGTGTCATTCCTATCGCTACCTCGAGGATCGGCAAAAGTGAGTGAGTAATCCCATCATAAAGTGAATTCTGTATAGCACAGCATATATGATTTTGCAATTGTTTCACTCATCATATATAAGAATCATAGGTGCCACAACAATGCTCCTGGCTTTGACGCAATTTTTGTCTACATTGTTCACATATTATGATATAACACAGAAATTCCACTCATTATGGAAAAAAAAAAAATCAACACAATCTAAGGGGCCTTTCACAATTGCGGTTTTTTTCCTGATTTGGAAGATCAGGAAAAAACCTGATTTTTAAGGCCACGTTACACACACAGATATATTGGTCACAGATCTCTGGTTGCAGTGAAATCATGGACACATTGTTCCATTTTGTGGCGGTGTACAATGGAACAATGTGTCCATGATTTCACTGTAACCAGAGATCTGTGACCAATATCTGAACAGATATCTGTGTGTGTAACGTCGCCTTTACAGGATTCATTTTTTTTGCCCATTCTCTTTAATGATTTCAGGAGAAAACATGAAGCAACAAGATTCTACCTGACCAAATTAAAGTGAATGGGCATGACAATCTAGGGAGGATCTCCGGTCGTTAATCGACCACTTACTCGTTATACCAAACCTCTTTATGATTAAATAAACACACAACACTGCAGTGACTTGGTTTAACAAATTGGCCACAGCAGCCTTTATTGCCTATTGTTTACACTCTAGAAGAAATAACTGGGTACACCGTCCAACGGGCGTCCCAACTTAAACAATAGGCCCACCCTCATTTTACCCATGGATAGGCCCGGTCCATAAGCCTTTAAACCTTGTCCCTGGCCGCAATAACACCGACCCCAGGGACGAGGTATTGGTTACCTAGAACCAATACCCCAGCCTTGCAGAACCCCGTGCCTGCAAGGTACCTTTAACCTGAGCCCCTCTACCTTTGAAGCTTCTCATTTCCCATTCCAAATGTCAATTCCCTGCCTCTGGACCAGACTTACTCCCGCTGCCGTGACAACAACCGAATTATCGTAACACCCATTCTCATGCCATTCATAAACACACCTCCAATCATTTCCCCACTGAATTCAAACAAGGGAGGGCGGGTGGGAAACTGTTCTCATTGTCCCCCGGAAATAGAGTGAGGGAACTTCCTTTCCTGTCCCCAGTATCTTCCACCAAAACTCCCCCTCTTCCTCTCCTAAGCTAACCCCCTGCACTAGTTAACTCTGTCCTCTGCATCATGTAAATCCCCACAATAGCAAATCTGCTCTGATTAACTCCCTACCTCCCAGAATGTCATGGGGCCCCTCCACCCTATGGGTTCCTTGGCCTGCTTGACAATCTAGGGAGGATCTCCGGTCGTTAATCGACCACTTACTCGTTATACCAAACCTCTTTATGATTAAATAAACACACAACACTGCAGTGACTTGGTTTAACAAATTGGCCACAGCAGCCTTTATTGCCTATTGTTTACACTCTAGAAGAAATAACTGGGTACACCGTCCAACGGGCGTCCCAACTTAAACAATAGGCCCACCCTCATTTTACCCATGGATAGGCCCGGTCCATAAGCCTTTAAACCTTGTCCCTGGCCGCAATAACACCGACCCCAGGGACGAGGTATTGGTTACCTAGAACCAATACCCCAGCCTTGCAGAACCCCGTGCCTGCAAGGTACCTTTAACCTGAGCCCCTCTACCTTTGAAGCGGCTCATTTCCCATTCCAAATGTCAATTCCCTGCCTCTGGACCAGACCTACCCCCGCCACAGGACAGGACAAGTGACCCCCTTACTTGGCCTGGACCCGCCACACACCAACGCTTGCTCCACACCCTCTCTCAGATCCAACATCCACATATCCAACCTATATCCGTCACACCAAATTAGCCTTAAAATACTCTTGTGACGATGACTCCAATTCCCTGTGACGCACTACAATCCCCCCATTGTGCGTCACAAATGCCTCCACCACCTTGTTCACCTTCACTCTTGCTTTATTGATTTTTATCCACAGACCTCCCAAACCTCCATCGTCCCCTTGGCACTATGTCCGACCATACCACGATCAAAACCCGGGTGGGAATCCCACAATCGCACAAATCCCACTTAATATCTCGTATCAATTCCTGAGATGCACGCACCCCCAAAACATTTTTTCCAACATGCAGAATCGACACATTTGGGGTTTTACTCACACTACAAAATTATTCAAATTCCGGCAACACCCTGCCCCATTGCATACCCCTCAGGACCAACCATTTGGCTGACCCACGCCTCTATCAAGTCCTTACTGCCGACCATCTGGGCGAAATTCCGCTCAACGAGCCCCCAATATACATATGAGTGTCCGAGAATCCAGATCAAACAGATGCCTGCCCAGTCAAATAAAACAAAATAAACAATTGACAATAATCAACGTGCAATATTACCCGATAACTGCCCGACAAAAGACCACTATCCCGTCACTCCGCACTCGCCTTCCCGGTAGCCTGGGACTCCCCCTCCAGCCACTACCTTGAAAGTAGGTGAGGACGCACATACAGACGAAAACGATCAGATACCCAGCGACCGATACGTCGCATCACATCATTTCCTAACCCCGAACGAGAGGCCTCAGTGGCCGCCCCAATCTGAAATGAAGCGAGCCAAACTCCTCTGGCCGCTCACCCATTCTGATCAAGCATTCCTGCAAAACTGCCCGAAACTACATTTTGGACAAAAACAAACCGTACATATGCCGGAACAGCGGTCCCGGATAACCACCCCTTCTTGATAGAAAACGCCTTACCACCCTCATCGGACACAGCTGGTTCTCAGCTAACGCATACACACAACCAGCCGTCCTCTGCCCACCTGGTCCATTGTCGAACACCGCAACCAACATTGCACCCTGTCCTCACATACAACCACATCATTCATGGTCAAACCACCCGCTCTGCATCGAGATGGGCTCACCAATTCGCCCAACCTAAACGCTCCAGAAGAATGCCAACACAAAAGCAGTGGAGAACATAATTGTTTCGTACTCGGACCTGCAAACAAACTCCAAACTCCCCACCATCCTTTTTAATAAACTCATTGACACCGGACGTCGCCCGTCCCACTCCCGAACACATTTTTTGAAACCTTTCAAAGCCTGACGCACAATAAAATCCTTTGTCGCATCCTGCCTGCCCAACAACCGAAACCAGAATGCGATCACCGCCACCCTCTGCGCCACTGCTGAAGCAGACTTCCCTGACACAAATCATTCCCTATGACCGTCAAAGCCTTCTGCATGTCAACCACGCCCCCAGTCATTCCCAAGTCTCTCTCAAAATCTTCCCATATTTTTCCATATCTGCCCCAAGACGCCTCAGTTACCGATCTGCGGATCAACTACCTACAATCATGTTACCATGTTCCATAAACCATCCGGGCATGGCAGCCCGAACTCGTCCGCCCAAGGCACCAACTCCCGAAACCTGTGGAACATAAACCGAGAAAGCGCATGAGCCACTGAATTAAAAACTCCCGGAACATGTTTAGCCACAATCTGAATATTCCACTGTAAACATCTGAGCACGAGATGCCTCAGGTAAACCGCTACCGGCAATGACTTAGCGGACATAATCGCATATACCACTGAAATATTGTCGGAATGAAAGCAAACTGCTTTCCGGCAACTTCCTGTCCCCACAATTCTACCACCACCACGATGTGGAAATTATCACTCCACGACTCCGGACAACCTACCCGCACACCAACAGCCCCTAAAAAGGCACCAAATCCCCACTGAAACCCAACACATCCGTAAATAACTGCAACACATTGTTAGACACCACTTCTTTAAGCCATACCGTGCGCCCATTGTATTCCTGCAAAAACACATCCCAAACTCTTAAATCCTCCTTTATATCTCTGGTTATCCGGACAAACTGCGCCGGGCACGTCTAGCCCGACATGGCCAATTTCAAGCGCCTCGCAAAAAAACCCCGCCCATCGGCACAATTTGACAAGCAAATCAAGTTTTCCCCGCAAAGACTGCACCACCTTAAGCAGAACCTTTCTTTTGCCTTGCTCATATCCTCAACCGACCTCCTCAAATCCACAATCCTGTCAGTAGGAAGCCGGCACTCCTGTGCCAACGCATCGAATTCTATCCCCAAAAACGCATAACCGTCTCCGATCCTTCCATTTTTCCGGAGCCAACGGGATACCAAACGCCTCGCAACGTCAGTTAAGGCGAACAGCAGACTAGCACAAATAGGGGAACCCGCCGGCCCCACACAGAAAAAATTATCCAGAGAATGGATGATTAAATCCACATCTGAAACATCTCTTACAACCCATTCAACGAATGAACTAAACATTTCAAACTATGGACACGAAATTAAACACCCCATTGGCAAACAATGATCAACATAAAACACTCCTTCCAAATAGAACCAATAAATGCTGATTCCCCGGGTGCACTGGCAACAATTGATGTGCCGCTTCCACATCCGACTTTGCCATCAGCGCCCCCCCCCCCCCGCTTTCCTCACCAAATCAACCGCCTTATCAAATGACACATAACAAACTCCCGCCAATTCTGGCACAATCCCATCATTCACTAAGATCCCCTCCGGGTATGACAAATGGTGGATCAACCGAACTCGTTCGGCTCCTTCTTCGGAACCACCCCAAGCGGGGATACCCGCAAATCCAAACAAGGAGGGGCCAAAAAAGGACCCGCCATCCGACCCAACTCAACCCCCTTCCTCAACTTCTCATCAACAACACCCGGATGAGCCATAGCCGAGCGCAAATTCCCCGGGCGAAACAAAACTCCCCACCGCATGAGACGGAATACAACCCAAACCGAAAACCCGAGCGCGACAACTCAGCAGCCTCAACATCCAGATACCAACTTAAGAACGGCTCCATCGCCTCTACCCTCACCCTGGTCCTCCCGTTTACCAGCACCGACTCCCCCCTTACCCTTTCCTTTCTTGAAACAACGGGCAAAGCTGTGACCCCCTCCCCATCCCAAACATTCGTGCTTAAAACGACAGGATGTTCCAAACCTGCATTGCCCTTCCTTAAATTGCCAACAACACCCCTTTTCTGAACCAGGCCGAGGCCCCACGATCCTGAACCCGATCCCCCTGAACCCGATCCCCCGGCCCCACTCCGAAAGGGCTGCGCCGGAGCCGTCATCAACCGTAACCACAAGGAAATATCCTTATGGTCCCAACGCATCTCCGACCGCAAAACCTTGCGTTGCCTGAACTGCTCGTCATAACGCAGCCAAGACAACCCCCCATACGCTCTCTAAGCCTCTCCAATAGATTCCTTATTGCCAAACAGAGCTGTGCAATGCTCCGGCTCCTTCTCCCCCACAACACTCGCCAATATCGCAAAGGCCTGTAACCAATTTGCAAATGTCCGCGGAATAAGCCTATATCGCCGCTTCTCGCCATCCTCATTTACGTTTTCGGAACCACTAGGCCGAACCTTGTCCAAATTGAACTTTTCCACCGGGAGCAGTGAAAAAACTTCAACGGACTCCCCTTTCCAAATCTTCTCCCTGACTTCCTTCTTCAAATGCGCCCCTAAAGGGCTCTCAAAACAAACAGACCTCTCTTTTTGCCCTATCATCCAGCCTAACCACCTCCTCCTCTTTTTCCTTTTCTGCCCCAGCCGCCTCAACTGCCGTTCCCAGCAACGTTGAGCAATAGAACTAAGGCCCCACGCTCCACCAAACCCTCCAAAAAAAAAACGAGTAACTGACCCACAACATCCCCACCAACGGTCACCCCAGACGCTAACCCCCCGCCGGAACCGGCCCTGCCCCCACATCGCCATCCGATCCCGACATAAACTCAACAGTACATTCAGAGTTCTCACCAGGCTGCCGAGAAGCAGCCGCTACGTAGTCCTCCCCCGTCTGCTCCTCCATGGATGAATTCACCGAAACTTCTCCTTCTTCCTCGCTGATCTCGCCCTCCAGGGATGCCCTAATCGGGGTGTGCCTGCCACTGCTGCCGTCCCCCCTGGCCTCCATGGCAGCAGGAGCACCCCTGGTTGGACTGCTTCTGCCTCTGTGACCGCTCTTGCGATCGCCGATCCATCCCTTCAGCCAGACCCCTCCGGGTCCTCTGCTGCCCATAGGGGCCTCCGACCCTAAGCCCATCCTGCCGACTGCAGGAGGGCCGCTTGTGCTCCCTATGCCGCCGGGATCCCTCCCCTGCTAAACAAGGGAGATCCGTTACAGCCCCCCGGGCCCTGCATCCGTAGATGCCTGCTGGGTTCGACCCCATTGGGATCCAGGGGCCACCGCTGCTAATCCAGTCCGGGGACTGTTAGCCCTGCACCCCGGGGACTTCCCAATATCGCGCCCTCTGCCAGTCACGACCTGTGACCGGCCTAAGTGCCTAGCCCCCTGGTGCACATACCGGACTCTCTCTCGTTGCTGCTGGCTCCTCCCTCCCAGGAAGCCGCTCCGCCCCCCGCTGACTGCGGGAGGCCCCCTCTATCACCACTGGCCGCTCGGCGCACTCCCGCACCCGGCCTCCGCTGGGAGCCGCCGCTACAACGCTACTCCGCATCCCAGGCCGCCGACCGGAAATAGGCCGCGGGCCGGATCCACCCACTTCCGGTTCGGCGCTGCTTCGTCGAGGATTCCTCGCGCCAGCCGGAGAGGGCCCCAGGCTGGAAGGGCACCCTCTCCGCCGCGGAGGGGCCCCACCGGGGCTCCTAGAACGGGCCCTCCTCACACGCCCAGCATCCGGGGAATATCGCTCCGGTGGCCTAGAGCTGCGGCCACGCAGAGCTGGAGCGGAGGGGGCCGGTGCCGATGGGGAAATGCAGGCAGCCTGTACTTAAGCCTGCATTGCCTGCGCCCCATGCACCGCTGCTGCTGCCTGAATCAGGGCCCTGAGGGAACCCAAGTCCACCATCACTGCTGGTAAGAAACTGTACAAACTGTTTTCATTGTCCCCCGGAAATAGAGTGAGGGAACTTCCTTTCCTGTCCCAGTATCTTCCACCAAAACTCCCCCTCTTCCTCTCCTAAGCCAACCCCCTGCACTAGTTAACTCTGTCCTCTGCATCATGTAAATCCCCACAATAGCAAATCTGCTCTGATTAACTCCCTACCTCCCAGAATGTCATGGGGCCCCTCCACCCTATGGGTTCCTTGGCCTGCTAAATACTGTAAAGGCCACTTTACACACACAGATATCTGTGACCAACTTCTGAACAGATCTCTGGTTGCAGTGAAATCATGGACACATTGCTCCATTTGTACACAGCACAAAGTGGAACAATGTGTCCATGATTTCACTGCAACCAGAGATCTGTTCAGAAGTTGGTCACAGATATCTGTGCGTGTAAGGCTGCCTTCACATTAGCGTTTTGTGTCTGCATGCAGAGGGCATGCAGACGCAAACGCATGCAAACGCAGCCATTAATAATGGGAATGCAGGGGAGAATCTCAGCATGCGTTCACATTAGTATGCAGCCCGGAAGCCAATCAGCTGACTCTGGGGGCGGCCGGGAGGAGGAGATCATCGGCAGAGATCTCCTTCTCCCGGCACAACTGATCTCCGGCTGGTGTCAGTGGGGAGATACAGCTGATCTGACAGCTGTTTAAATCTCCCGCGCTGACACCAAATAGGGTGATATCAGTGCAGGAGATATGAAACAGCTGATCGCTGCTTCAAATCTCCCGCACCGACATCACCTATTTGGTGTCAGCGCGGGAGATTTAAACAGCTGTCAGATCAGCTGTATCTCTCTGCTGACACCGGCGGGAGATCAGCTGTGGCTCTGCATGATCTCCCGGTGGCCGCCGGTGATCACCGGCGGCCACCAGGAGAGACTTCAATGAGATCCGCAGCGTTCTCCTGCGGTGTCATGCAGAGGACACTGTGGATCCATTGAGATCCATGCATTGTTTGTGCGCCCGCGACCGCACAAAAAATGCAGCAAGCTGCGTTCGGAGGGCGCAAAAATTGTGCACATCCGAACGCAAACGCAACCGAACACAGCCAAACGCATGCACATGCGTTCCCATGTTAAACATAGGAATGCAGTGCGCAAGCGTTTGGCTGCTTTCGGTACGCAGCGTTCACAAACGTTAATGTGAAGGCAGCCTAAAGCGGCCTTTAAGAATCGGGTTTTTCCTGATCTTCCAAATCAAGAAAAAAACGCAAGTGTTAAAGGCCCTTAACATGTTTAGTTGACCCTATCTTAATAGTCTTTGGGTAGGGTCACATTGGCGTTTTTTGTTTAAAATCCTGATCCGGTTTTGAGCTTTAAAAAAACTCAAAACCGGACCAGGAAACGCTCCTGATGGAAGCCTATGCAAAACACCGGATGGCTTCACAAGCCATCCGGTGGCCGGATCCGGCACTGCTGCCTGCGTTTTAAATCATGCAGGCAGCAGTTTTCGCAGCGTTTCTGGGACCGCACTGCGGTCACCGGATGGCTCAGGATGTGTAATCCCTGAGCCATCCGGTAACTGCATAGCTTGCGTTTCCCGATCGGCCAAGTTAAGAAAGATTTAATTTAAGTACAGAACTGACTGTTAGAGGTCTGTAGGGGGGCTTAGACCCCCCCTACAGACCGGGCGGCCACTTCTATAGTGTTCTTCTACAATTGTACCTATGGCACGGGCTGATCTGAGCTCCGTGCATGTGGTCCAAATATCCCCCCTCCCCCTATCACTATACAGGGGTGCATACACCCCTCTAGTACAGTACTGCTTTATTTAAGTTATAAACAGCAAGAATTGTCCCAATCGGAAGATAATTATATATTTACATGTTCCATAGGCAGAGTCGAGTGATTTCCATGGGCGGGGCTGTGTGCAGTAGCCTCCGCCCGCTCCTTCTTGATGCCCGCCCCCTCTGGCCGTAATCCAGTGTTGTGGGGGTGGCCGAGTCGTTAAAGGGGCGTGGCTAACCGCGGCTCATGGTTAGCCACGCCCCTTTAACGACTCGGCCACCCCCACAACACTGGATTACGGCCAGAGGGGGCGGGCATCAAGAAGGAGCGGGCGGAGGCTACTGCACACAGCCCCGCCCATGGAAATCACTCGACTCTGCCTATGGAACATGTAAATATATAATTATCTTCCGATTGGGACAATTCTTGCTGTTTATAACTTAAA
>JARQOC010003075.1:0-19355 GCA_033576535.1 Allobates femoralis | reverse complement strand
ATGGGGGGCATATACACAGGATGGGGGGCATATAAACAGGATGGGGACATATACACAGGTTGGGGGCATATATACAGAATGAGGGGCATATATACAGAATGGGGGGCATATATACCAGGATGAGCAATATACATACCAGGATGGGGACATGTATACGAGGATGAGAGACATATATGCCAGGATGAGGGATATATATACCAGAATTGGGGGGTTTATGTACCAGGATTAGGGACATATATACTGATTGTAAGACGGACACTGGCATTATAAGACGGACCCCATTTAACATTAAAAACTATTTTTTTCTCATTTCGTTCACCAAATTTGGGGGTGCGTCTTATAATCCGGTGCGTCTTATAAAGCGAAAAATACGGTATGTGATGCTCACCTGCATTCTTCAATCTCCTGCATCCAGCTGTTCTTTCAGCTGTCACACACAGGGGGTCAGACGTATCATTCATCCAGATTACATGAGTTATGTGACGCTCACCTGCATTCTTCAACCTCCTGCATCCAGCTGTTCTTTCGGCTGTCACACACAGGGGGTCAGATGTATTAGTCATACAGATTACATGAGTTATGTGATGCTCACCTGCATTCTTCAACCTCCTGCATCCAGCTGTTCTTTCAGCTTTCACACACAGGGGTCAGATGTATCAGTCATACAGATCACATGAGTTATGTGATGCTCACCTGCATTCTTCAACCTCCTGCATCCAGCTGTTCTTTCAGCTGTCACACACAGGGGGTCAGACGTATCATTCATACAGATTACATTAGTTAAGTGATGCTCACCTGCATTCTTCAATCTCCTTCATCCAGCTGTTCTTTCAGCTGTCACACACAGAGGGTCAGACGTATTAGTCATACAGATTACATGAGTTATGGGACGCTCACCTGCACTCTTCAATCTCCTGCATCCAGCTGTTCTTTCAGCTTTCACACATACATGAGATCACAATGCCAATGAAATTGGATAACCTCAAGAAAGTATTAAAAATAAAGACACAGCAGAGCATTTTGGGATAACAATCTTTTAATGGACGGGTACTTCATTTCCTTAAGCTTAGACCTAATGCAATTAGAATTAAATACCATAAATAGAATCAATAAAGTAATTGAATAAATAATTAAATAAATAACCGTGGAAACTGATCCTCCCAGCGGATCTGGGTGACCCTCCCAAGAGCCCTCCACTGAAAGAACTGAGGTCCCCCCACAAAACCAACCGGCCTCATCTCAATAATGCCCTGCATGCCGAGATTGAAAATGTCAGAACCTATTTCTGAAAGGTGTACAGAATCGCCCCTATATAAACCTAATGTGAATCCTTCAAGATTTCTATGGCGATAAGAAAAAACGTTCAAACAGGGCATGACCATCTCCAAATCTGTATTAATCTTTTTCTTAATTTTTTCTAAAAACAAAGCTCATCAGCCTTCCAACACAATCTTGAAATGATTTCTGAAAAAACTAACGTGGTATCGGGGAAAAGCTGAGAAACCCCCACCAGGTCATGTTTAACTTGCCTCAGCAAGACACGCGATTGGAACTTCGTCATTGCCAAGCAGATGCAGGAATATTAGATCCGGTGTAGGATAACGAACACATAAGTCCATAAGACTTTCTTCAAATTACACCATAAGAGCCCCCTGTAACCGTGCCAGTAGATCTGGACTTCGTTAACATCAAAGGAGAGGTTCACTGAATAATTTCTTTTGGAGGCTCGCTGCTGTGCCCAAAACACATAAGAATGCCCAACACTCCAGACAGGTCCTAGGAAAAAGTCAACAATCAAATATTATCTTAATGTAGTTCTTCACCTATTGACCTGTATAATTTCATAAGGCTGATAAAGTACATGACCTGAGATCTACAGGTTCCAGCTGCCAAGAGAGCCGATCATGCTTGCACTAGGAACTGGCACACCATCTGAAATCCGGTATGACCAGCCATCTTGAGATATGTGCCTGCATGTGCAACTTAAGAAGTTACTTAAGAAGTTACTCCAGTAGCACTGCTTGTTGTTGCCTCACAAGAGAAGATGAAATCCACTATGGCTCTCTTGAAGGGGATATAGGATCTGATGAACCTTGCAAGAATAGCTGCAGATGTGTCAATCAAAAAACAATCTGCTCAGATAGGCAAAGTGGTCACAACTCACAAGTGATGTCATTCTCATTTTGGCTCCCTCAGTACACCTTGTATGCGATGTTACTGCCTTTGAGGCAAGAAGTATGATGTGTCTTAGAACGGTGATATAGGCAGCTTCACTACAAGATGGTAATGTGGCTAAGGGGTTTCTGTGTCTCACAAAGACATCACTTCTTCCTGTGGTGTCGAACTCAGTCTTGTTTATCATGTCAGTTACTTGAACACCAGACACTGTTAAGGTACCTTTACACTGCTCTGAAATCAGGCAACATATTCCCGCCAAATTCCCAAAATGCATGCCACAATTGGGAGGGGTTTTAACGGCGAAAGTTCCAGGGCGACATATCGCTGTCAGGATTTCTCGCCGCAACGGCTTGCGGAATGTAAAGGTACCTTTAGGACACCCTTCATCATACCCAATGGAACTTGTGTTATCGGAATGCTTCGTTGTTTAGCAAAGGTCCCAATTACGGTTCCTGTTCCTGGTTCTGAGCTGAAGAGAATTGAGATCAATAAGCCTTGCCTTGCCTCATTTCCTAGGCCAGGATTGTTGATGGTGCAATCACACATCTGCAGCAATGCTTTCCACAAATACTGGTTCCTGGCGGATTCAATCACTGAGCAGAAAATTTCTGACGTTGCACCACGCAACTATGCTGAAATGACAGCGGCTACAGGGTTAGATGATTTCTGATCACTCGAGGTAACAAAGACCATGAGAGCATATATGGCCTTGGTGGCCATCGCAATTGTGATATTGGGCACCTACTAATCAAAAAAAACCACAGCATGAACAACCGTTCATCATCAAATGATAAGTTTGGACGGACGTACATTTTATAGCAGTCAGACTTTCACCTACCAATATTTTCAATCAGCGCTGCATTCATTCCTGCTCTAGCAGCTTCAGTGGCAGCGCCAATTCTTAACAAGTGGGCATATGATCTCAAACTGTCTAATTGCAATGCCTTGAGGCAACTTTTAAAAATAAACAAAAATTTTAATTTTGAGGCAGCACTGCTGTCTTGGTGAATAAAATGGGGTCCGTTACCTTTAAGGCAAATCGCTAACCACTTAGCCATGTTAGCCACGGGGCATAGGCAGGAATTAGGGACGCTCCAAAGAATAATGTTTGCTCCCTTGCTCCCCACCACACGTACACCAACCTGACGTGTACTACATCACATGTACACTACATCACACACCAACCTGACGTACACTACACCACACACCAACCTGACAGACTACGTCAGGTTGGTGTTTGTGTAGTGTATGTCAGGTTGGTGTGCGGTGTAGTGTACGTCAGATTGGTATGCGGTGTGGTATAATGTAGTGTATGTCAGGTTGGTGTGTGTGGTGTAGTGTATGTGAGGTTGATATGTGTGGTGTAGTATACACCACATACACACACAACAACCTGACGTACACTATACCACATCACACAGTAACATGACGTAGTGTATGTCAAGGGCCCGTTACACGTTGCAGGGGCGTGGTCTAATCGCGGCGACATCGCCGGAGAGTTGCCCCGTGTGACAGGGCGATTCTCTGGTGAAAAATCGCCTCAGAATGATCGCCAGGTTTCACAGCAGTGCTGTGAAACCTGGCGATCTGAACAGGGCTATCCAGCTAGCAGTCGCCGCCGCAATTTACCGGCGAGTTGCTACGTGTGACATCTCACCGGCGATGTCGGCGGTGATGCGCGCCCCGGCGATTCCCCGCCGACATGGCCGGCGAGGTCTCCACGTGTAACAGGCCCTTCAGGTTGGTGTGGTGAAGTGTACGTCAGGTTGGTTTGTGTGTGTGTGTGTGATGTTGTGTATGTCATGCTGGTGTGGGTGAGTTCTGTAGGGGAATGTCAGGAAGTGTTTAGTCCACGGACGTGTGATGAATTCTGAAGCATTCATTCAAACACAGACCAGGTTTGTTAGGACCCGTTTCACATTAGAAATGATTCTCCTTTCCCCCTTTTATAGCAAACTCGGCACCATTTTTTGGCTCTCCCGCCAACAGGAAAATGTTGCCCTGGTACCATACGGGAAACTTGAGTTCCAGGGGTGCTGGGGCCAACTCCTTCCTCGTCTCCAAACATCAGGGCCTTTATCACCGCCTCTTGGAACTGAAGGAAGGTGTTGTTTGGTCAGGCCGGTACATTGTGATAGCACATATGCATTGTACAGTGCCATTTGTACGATGACGATGTGCACAGTCTGTTTTTTATATCACACCTTTGCCTTTTGCATGGCACTATAGGGCTGGAGGACTTGATCAGAAAGATCAACTTTTACCATGTGTTTGTTGTACACCAGGGCACAGTCCGGTTTGTTGACCTGTGCTGGGGTACCTCTAACGGTGGTGGCTGTGGTGCCGGGACCATGGATTGTTGTCAAGAAAAAGACGTCCCTTTTTGTATCTGAACTTGACCACAACCATGTTGCCGCGCTACATTGGGCTCGGCTCTCACCCCCTGGGTGAGGCTGCTCAAAAAGCAACAAAGGGAAACCCCTCTGCTTTCTGTGCACAGTACCACAAGCTGCAATAGCTCTGGCAGAGAGGGATTGAAAGAGTAAGATGCTTGTGTAAAAGTTATCAACATACAGATGATAGCCTTTATCAAGCAGTGGGTGGACCAAATCCCACACTAATTTTCCCACTCATCCCAAGAGCAGGTGGGCATTCTGGGGGCTGGATCCTGCTATCCTTCCCTTGGTAAACTCTAACGCTGTGAGTGTATCCTGAGATTCTCTCACACCACACAGCTTATAGAGTTTTATCCCGTACCTGGCCCTCTTACTTGGCAGGTACGGACGGAATTGAAGCCTCCCTTTGAAGTGGATGAGTGATTCATTCACATAGATTTCCCTTTGGGGAATGTACACTTCAGCAAACTTTCTGCTGAAGTGTTCGATGGCCGGCCAAATTTTGAACAGTCTATCAAAATCCGGGTCATCGCAGGGAAGGCTGTCCCCATTGTCCCTAAAATGGAGAAACTTGTGAATGACCTCAAATCGTTTGCGGGCCATCACGATGCCAAATATTGGAGTTTGACATAAAATATCTGTGCTCCAGTATTGGCGAATTTCTGGTTTCTTCACAATCCCCATGTGAAGGACCAGCCCTCAATATTTCATCATTTCTACTGAGTCAACGGGACTTCAAGTAGAAAATGATGAATTAGGGTTTTCGGCCGAAAATTACTGGGCGTACAGGTTAGTTTACTCCACCATAAGACTGACAATTGACTCAGAGAACAAGTCTATTTCCCTGAGGTTGGCAGTCTCGAACTGGATTCCTGATTGGAGAACGAAATCAGGAATCCGTGGTGCAAAATTTTCAGGGACGGGTGTCCAGACAAGGGCACTAGTACTAGGTGGGGTGTGACTAGCACTAGGTTGGGGGTTACTCCCACTTGGCTGTGGGTCTTCCTCCATGGCTTCCGGCTCTTCTCTCCCGGCCTCTGGCTCTTCTTCCCCGGTCTCTGGCTCTTCTCCCCCGACCTTCGTCTCTTCTTCCCTGGGCTCCAGACGATTTCCTCTCCCCCGACTTTTTTGTGGTGGCGAGTCGGCATCGCTGGAAGAAGAGTGGGAGGAATATAGAAAAGTGGGGTCCTCTCCCTCACTATAAGCTTCGGCGGCAACAATGGTGTTTGCCTCCTCAGCTGACTACACCCTTGATAACTGGGATGAGTTGGCCGAGCGGGACATTGTGTGTGGTGTGTGTGCGTGTGTAATAAAAAGCTAAACTTTATAATAGTTTACGTGTGTATTTGCGAGTGTTTGGTGAAACTTTCTACTGCAGGAAGGGGCTGTCAGGTGTGCGGGAGCTGGAGGGGCTGTCAGGCATGGGGGGGTGGGTGGAGGGGGCTGTCAGGGGCAGGAGGGGGCTGGCAGATGTGTGTGGGGGGGGGTGCAGGAGGGGGCTGTCAGGTGTGGTGGGCAGGAGGGGGCTGAGAAGGTGCAGGAGCCACCACCAGCAGCAGCAGTGGGGGTGATCACCGGGCTGTGGATCCTGTCCTGGACAAGCAATTGGTGTTAAAACCTGGCTGGGCAATATTGTAACTGGCTTCACTCCCACAAAGTTCATCAGCGACAAAATAGTGAAGCCGCCTGAAGAAAGAGTAAAAGTAGCAATGACTGTCCCTTGTCGAATAATGAAGATCATCATGGAGAAGTTAAGCGTAGACATGACTTGCCGTACATCCAATCTTACAGAAAAAAAACAGCGAGTGGAAGCTACCCAAGGACACATTTTATGACTTTGTTATGGAAGCTACACATCAAAAACAAGAGGAAGGGCTAAAAAAGAAACAGTAGCATACAATTTACATCAAACGAGTTATTGCTCATCTATCTTTCCACAATAATAAGCTTTAAGCAAGCCGAGAAGATGATGGAGACAATGGATCAGGGAGATGTCATCATCCCACCAAGCAGTAAGAGAGAAAATCATCTAACTGTCACCTAGAATGTCAGCGGAGGAATCTATCAACATGTGGACGTACGAGAAAAGGGGAAAGAAAATGCCTTTAGCTTGGGCTAAAATCCACTTTGTGTCTACAGTTAAAAGTTTTTTAAACCAATCCCCCCCTCTTTGGGGTTTATGAACTCTCTCGATGCCAATAACAGAGACTGTAGATAAATCTCCCCATGATGTTTCAGAAAATGTTTGGACAAATCCGATGTAGATTTTCTGGAGGAAGTGTGATTAGTATCAGACACAGAGATAGCAGCGGTGACAGCTCCACAATTCTCTTTATCTGTAAAGTCTGGTATTTATTCATATACTGTAAACATTACATCCAGCAGAGGCTACATCTACAAGACCCTTTACACTAAGCCAAGTGTCAGGATTTGTAGTGGAAATATATCGGCTCAGTGAGACAATGTTCCCTGTATTCTGGGACTTTTTAGCTACAGCCTACAGAAAGAATTCTTTCAGAATGTGATCTTGTTCAAACATAGGGACAAACATTAGAAAAGTACTTTTAATCTTTGAAAAATCTGAGCTACATGGAGTAGGCAATGTTAGTTGGCTATATGTTTCATGAGTCGGTGTGTTGTCACTTAAAAGATCTGATATCGATCTCCTACAAGCTATGGGGTTTACTCCAAAGATTTATGGGAATATTCCCTTCAGATTAATCTGTTATAAATGTTCCTACATTCATTGTGAAAGCTGTGTTCAGTAGGACGTAGTCTGTGGCCCCTATAAATTCCCTTACTGGTAAATTACAGATGGTATGTGGAGAATGGGAGCTAGATGTGTGGAAGGTGATATTTCCACTAATAGGTTTTATATATAATGAGGTGTGAGGTAGCAACCGGGGAACCCGCTTGCATAACGACAAAAACACGTGTTCATAAGTTTAACCAATGTCTACCCGTTTATTTTCACATATTAATAGCATAACCCGGGTAGCATGTTTGACACATATCACATTGATTATAAACACCATACATAAATACATCATACATTACATAGAACATTGCACATATACATTCACAATAACCCGGGACCTGTAACCATCTCTCTGTCCCCATTGGAGCTCTAACACCTGCTCCCGGGGTAGCTACGGCCTCCGGCCTACTTACACATCTTACAGTACATTTATAATAAATACATGTGTTATATTTCGACGATGACCCCTCCGGGTTCATAACAGGGATTGAGCAACCTGAGTACCGGGTATGTCATGTATCCCCAAGGGGCTCCTTCCTGGACGTATCTCCGCCTACGTCCCGGTCAGAGTCCACCTGGTTCAACCATGGTTTCCTTACTCTAGGAGCCCTTTTAACCACTGCTTCTGACCTTCGTTACATACGCCTCAACGGGCCCTGTGGGTCCCAATGGCGGTACCTGCCGCCTGGCTTTAGTCACCCAGCTCGATGACATAACATTACCCCGTAGTCAGGATTCCTGCCTGACCGGGCCTTACATACCATGTGTGATCCATCATTCAAACGTCCATGGATCACATACATTTCTTCCACACGCTCACAGCCCATCATTCAGGGACTGTGGCTCCTCCATGGCCCATTACAGGGACTGGCAAACCATAGTACACGGGAACCTCATCATCCGTTACCTACTAGGAGCCCTATTACCCCTGTGTCTGGCACCACAGGCACACCCACACCATTAGAGGCCGTGGTTGAGGGACAGGTACCCTCTGCAAGCAGCAGGGCAAGCCTCCCTCTCGTCCCACAGGGACGGAACGCCTCTAACATCATCCATACTGGCTGGGTCACTTTCTCCCCACATTATTATCCAATGCTCTTACATAGGTCATCATCTTACATTCAGGGCAATTGCCTAAGCCCCTACATACATCAACGGGTCCTTTACCGACTGCTTAGTCGGACCCAATAGCGGTTATGCCCGCCTGGCATTACTCACACACAGCTCACTCCATTACACGGGAACCGCTGTCTTACCGGGCACGGATCCGGGTCTCGCTACCTGTGTAACGGGTCCACCAAGCGTCCCCCAAGGGCTCCTTTCCCGGACGTGGTTCCCTCCACGCCCGGACCAGTCTCCACCGGGTTCAGCCACGGCTTCCCCACCAGGTGCTATCACAACCTCGGACCTTGGCACCGGCATGGAGCTAGCATGCTCCCTTCACCATCTCAACATGGCGGCATGGACTTGCATTCCCAGTCCCTCACACAGACTGGCTCTGCTCAGCTCTCAGGCTGGTAATCAGCCCACATCCTCTCAGGCTGATGTCTGGCTGAAAATGGATCTAATCTCAATCACTCAGCTGGTTGCCTCTTATCGTGCCAGCCACTCCCATGGACACACCCCCTTAGCTGCTGATAATCAGCCTTTCACACAGCTCAGGTTAACTCCCTGTGTTCCGGGTTGTCAGCACTCAGCCCTTATTCCTTAGGGACTCCTCGATCTCATCTCACTCTCACTGCCGCTCATGAGGCTCATGAAACCTTGTGTTCACAGTTGGTTCACACAGCATTATCAGTCAAACCGGCCAGTGTGCACAGGATCATACCTTGATCCTGCATGTGACGCGCCCCGGCCATGTGGACCATGCCGGCGGTGCCTCACAGAGGTTAACACATTCCCAAATATAACATCCAAATAAGGAGCAGTATCATTAAAAATGTCTAGTTTGATTTGTAAATTAAGTTGTACATTTGAACATTTTCTCTAGGTTTATTTGCCATATCATCACCAGGTCATCAAGATACCTGGCATACCAATATATGTCATTCAAGAAGGGATTGCATGGGGAATGTATGAAAATTTCCTCCCATCATGACATATAGAGGTTTGCTTACAAAGGGGAGAAAGATGATCCCATAGGACAACCACATATTACACATAGAATCTCTTATTAAAGCTGAAAACATTATGCTTGAGTAAAAAATCAGTAACTAATATTACATATTCAATATGCGATGGTTCGTAGGAACCATACATTCTCATATGAAAGCCCAGCACCTGTATTGCCAGATAGTGTGGATTATGGGAAGGAAGTGAAACCACATCGCTGGTGACCCAAATAGAGTCCTCATGCCAGGGCACAGTGTGCAAGGCTTGTAATAAATGCTTAGTGTCTTTATGTAGCCAGTAGCTCTACAAGTGGCTGTAATATGCGTCCAACCACACAGATTGTCTTTCAGTGCTGGGAGCTATACTTTCCACAAGTGGACGAAATTGTGGTAGGAAATTACCTTTATGCACCTTCTTGGCAAATGTTGTAAAATAGGCAAACTGTATTCTCAACCAGCAAATATTCACACATTTTCTGATTCCTGATCCTCAGGGACAAGCCCTCTGTCAACATTTCCTCCAGTTTATGTTGGTGTCATTCTTAGGACCAGTGCTTAATACTCTATAAGTATTCACATCACACAACATATGTCTTTCTTTCTCATACAGACTCTGTCCAAGATGATAAGAGAACTCACATAAAAACAATAGTACAGCGGTCTCAGGGAGCGCCAAAGGAATACTGGACAAATTAGTGGATAAGAACCAACCTTTATTCTTCCTCCAATACCACTGCCACATGGTATCATCTGCAAGATGATAAGAGATCCCTTTTGTCAGCAGGCGAATGACAAAATTAATCTTGGATTAATTCTGCATATCTCTTATGGAACTAATTTGGAGAAGATATCGACACTTCCAACGTCACCCGTTGGGGACATTCTGCTGTTTTTCACTGTTAGTTTATAAAAAGAACCCTCGTCTAGGCTTCTCTTCCATTCTTTAGATAGTTCTTCTAAAAGTCAAAGGTCTGATAGGTCCTGTGCATCATCACCAAGATTTTGACATTTATCTTTATCATTTAATTTAAAGAATTTTGTACAGAAAAAATGTAAATCTTTATATGTGAGTTGTCAGATAAATCTTGTAGCTTTTCTTTCCACTTTGTTGAGATTATCCTGAGTCACGAGTTCTGTGGACAAGATTTCCTTCATCTCTTTGTCCTTAGTTCCTGGAACGTCTCCATGATTGGAAGTCTTGTTGTCACTGGATAAAACCCAGGATTAGACATCTTGTATGGGACGATCGTTGATTTTTTTTGTCAAAGTGGATTCCCTCTAAAGATCCATCAATGGCTTTGTGGAAATTTGATAATTGAAATCCATCTGAAGTGGAATGGGACGTGTTCTCGGGTTCTGGTCATTATGAGGACTCAAGTGTGCACCTCTCCCATTAAGAAAATATATGACACCTTTTAACCCAAAAGGGTGTTGAATACTCATATATAAGGACTCTTCATCAGATCAGTCATATCCTGTATATATGAGGGTAAAGCCGTCATAAAAGGTCTCAACATTTGGCTGATATACACACTTGAATTTTGAGGCAAAGCATCTATTCCCAATACAATTGGTCACTCACTTGTGAATTTTAGGAAAGGTGTAGAAGGTTGTTACAGTTGAAAACTTAGGCCACATAAAGTTGTATTCTGTTTTGGAAATCAGGTTATGTTCTAGAGCCGCTCTCAAAACATCTTTAAATTGTTTGAGATTCAGTAGTGGGGGCCTTCTCAATATCTCATATGTCTTACCGTCAGAGAGAAGGTCCATACACATTGTCACGTATTTATCACTGTCCAAAACCACAATATTACTTCCTTTATCTGAGGCCTTTATCGTGATTGAGGAATTCTTACCCAAACTATCAAGAGCGTACTGCTCCCTCACAGTTAGATTTGATCTTTTGGGGTCAAGTCTTGGATTAATTCTGCATATCTCTTATGGAACTAATTTGGAGAAGATATCGACACTTCCAACGTCACCCGTTGCGGACATTCTGCTGTTTTTCACTGTTAGTTTATAAAAAGAACCCTCGTCTAGGCTTCTCTTCCATTCTTTAGAGAGTTCTTCTAAAAGTCAAAGGTCTGATAGGTCCTGTGCATCATCACCAAGATTTTGACATTTATCTTTATCATATAATTTAAAGAATTTTGTACAGAAAAAATGTAAATCTTTATTCCACACAAAAGGATCAAATGTATTGATGGGTACAAAGGACAGACCCTTCAGGAGTACTAATCTCTGCTTTGGATAACATATCATTTAATAAATTGAAAATATGATTCCCTTCATCCGTTGCCTTAGAAATACTCGTCTCCCTTAAAGCTTGAGTCGTACCTGGTGGTGGACGTTGCTGTCCCTTAGATTGTAGAGACATTGATCCTGTGACTCTAAAAAAAGAAAAAGGTAAACCAGAACCAGATGGGATAGGGTTGAGGTTTTCCCTTCTCTCTTGGTGGTCTTCTGTCTGGTGACCTCCATTCTTGGGGTGGTTTACCGCCTCGCCCCCTGACTCTCCCTCTGTGAGGATTTTTACCCCTACCAGATCTAGGCTGATGTTATAAATCAGAGTTGTCTATGTAAGAGGAGGGGGGTAAGAAACTCGATCACCACTCAAAGACCTCTTTAGCATCAACCTTTTTATTTCTAACATCCTAAAGAACCCTCCTAAAGTTTTTATGCTTTCTGTCTGAATTTTTTGTGATATTAATACTTTTAGATTTTCTTCCTTTTTATCAAAATCTGGAGCGGATTTATGTTTCAGCACCAGTAGTGACAACTCCTTTATATTAGACTGGTGTGATGCTTTTTATATTTCTCCCTGTATCACTTGGTGTTTCCTCAGTTAAATACTATAGGATAATAGACACGGTGACCCCATACAGTCTATGATGTTCAGGGAAGACGTTCTAGAATCCTACGTACGGTCCAGTTGGAAAGCAATCTCTCTTACATTATGTTACATTATGTGGCATAAAAAGATGCTGGAGGAATCTAAGAAGGACAAAGTTACCATTAGTTATATTATTATAATTATTTCTATACATATCCTCTACACTTTAAAACATTTTTTTGTAAGGGGCGGGTGGGATCATGATCTTGACATTCTGGAGAGTCCTACAGACTTTCCTAATCCATGGTAATTTATTCATTACACAGTTGTGATGACATACGTTTGTGAGCCCTCACCTGCAGTGATAAATTATAATGAGCCGATCAGGGAAGATGTTTCCAATCACCATCGTAATATTCACATCTGGATTTATACAGGAATCTGCAGAATTCACCGGGTAACAGCCTCATTACCATCAAACATTGTCTAAATGGTCAGTTGTTTCTTCATTTCATGATCTGCAGTGTTATAGGCATGATGTCATAGTAGAGAACTATGTATGACATCACAGCCGGGGAGCAAACTGTCAGATCTTCTGTGCACAGTATTGTGGATGATTGTGCTGCTGGGTTACATGTTACAGTGGAAATTCTACATTGTAGAGACACAGTCGCTTTTATTAGCCATATAAAGATTTGCAGCTTATAAAGTCATATCACTATTAGGTATAAATAACCATATAACAACTTTTATTAAAGAATTGGAGAACACACATAGAACAATACCATCTCCATAAAACCAAGACAAGAGCAGTACAGGTGTAGAATAGACAAAATCACAGTATATGGGTAATACTAATCGGTAAGACAGGAGCGGCTTACTACAGCGTATAAGGGAGGCTTCAGCATTGTAAATGACTGTTATCAATACAGACCTGTAGTTCCAGCAGAGCTTTGTAACATAAACAGATATGTAGAGTAGCTCCTTTGTCCCTTCAGACTCAGGAAAGTACAAGTATAGTCCCCTACGTATTGTTCATATAAGTCAGCCACCATGAATCTATATATGTCACCAGTTCACCTACTAACCGCACTGCTCAGCACCTCAACGTACGTTTCGCCCACCTCTTCGTCAGGAGGTCATTATGCTAATTATGAATGAGTTTAGATTAATTTTAGTAATTTACAGTTGGTTTTCTGCATGACATTATGCTCATACACATTGTATATACATATATTCACTAACAGCAAAAAAAGAAGGAGTGAGGCATCTGTGCCACAGTCTGCAATGTAATCCTTTTACTGATAGAAATGTCGGGATGTTTCTTATTCAGACGGAGGAATTTCTTTCTTTTCACTTTCCCGTGCTCAGATCTCGTTTATTCGCTCGTTTTGTGAGACGATCTGGATTTTTTGATTTTTCCATATGAAATCAGAACATTTGTATCAACTTTTATTATTTCATTGGTTAAATCTCAGAGACAAAGAACCAATTGTGCCATAAATAATGAGGTTTACTGTATTGTGCGGGTTGTTATAACTACAACTTTTCCAGTTCTGTGTTATGTTCTAGTGTTTGATGTTTATTTCTAAAGAAGGCGAATTACAGCAATGCAATTATTGTTTTTGCACAATTTTTTTCTTTTAGATTGAGGTCCCATGTCCGGGAATCGTCCGTTACATCGGATCCAGCAGCACAGTCTGGGGTGAAAACACAACTCTTTTGCCATTGGGAAAGTCTGATTTCTGCAGGATCCTTTATTATAACATTGGAGTCTATGGAGAACGGATCCGGTAACTGATCACTATTTCATCTCCATTTTTCTGTCATTTGGAAAGGATCCGTTATTTACTGGATCAGCTTCAATAAGTAATAAGTTACGGATCCGTTCTCCATAGACTCCAATGTTAAAAAAAATGGATCCCACAGAAATCAATTATTTTAAAACGGAAAAAACAATTGTTTACACAAAGGACAATGTGAGAAACATCCAACGTTTATTGTCATCTTTTTATTCCGTTTAGTACTGGCAAATAGAGACATACAGGCGCATCTTAATGGATAGAAGATCATCAAACAGTGACTTTATTTCAGTAATTCAATCCATAAAGTGACAACATATATTATATAGATCATTACACACAGAGGGATCTACTTCATGTGTTTATTTATGTTAATGTTATGATTAATGACAACCAAAGGTCATTATGTCAGAAAATTAATATCTGTACATTATATCTAATAAAAAGTGAAAGATTGAGTTTTTTAGGCAGAGACAATGAATTCCTCCATACAGCCTGTGGCTCACAGATTTTATATCAGAATTGGGGGAGATTTCCAGCATCATGGTGTCCGGCGTGTGTCACATTCATCTTCTACCTTGATATTTTGCTACAATGTATCAGTGCAGGTATAATGTATCAATATGGAGTTTGTAGTTTATAGAGAACTGTACGGACTCCAGACTTTGTCAGAGAAATCAAGATTTCTGCAGGTCGGAGGTGAAGTCATTAGTCCGAGTTATGACAATTTAGGCTTTGTTCACAGTGCATTTTGCTGCTTTTTTGATGAGTTTTCTGCAAATTAAAATCTGCTTTTTACAGCAAAAGAGATCAGAAATCTGCTGACACGTGATTTTTCCCTTGTTAAATGGAATCTGCTGCATTTCTGAGATACGTCTTTCAGGTTGTTACAGTGTTTTTTCCTTTGAAAGCAATGAGAAAGTACTAAACACAACCTCTGTATTGTTGCTGCTTTTGTGATGAATCAGCCTAGTGTCAAAAATCAAAACCATTCTGAATGCACGGCGTTTTCAGTGCCGATGGATTGGATACTTTCGGCCCAAAATAAAAAGCATGGATAATCTGCTCCACCCACCTCCAACACTGTGTCCCATTTCCATTTTGACACTGAAAGATGCACATACAATAAAAAAGAAAACTACTATTCAAATCATAAAAAAGACATTTTATTGTGTCACATAAACACACAAATTAATTGGCCCACACATAGCCATATTTCATATATCTTTTTGGACAAAATAACATAAGACAAAACATTTCAAACTAAATCCGTACAATAAAATAGCAAAACCAAACGAAAAAAGATTATTTGCCATAATAATTGGACATATAACCGTACGTCTGATATTCATAGGGCTGATTGGCGTCATATCTATGCCTTTGTGACACATGGCTTTGTGAATATGTCGTCTGGGCTTCGTCCCCATTCTGGAGACTGGTCTAGTGGGCCTCATTTGTTCTGGTGCCAGATAGGTATTTGATGTCATGTGTACGCCAGCTGGTTCTCTGGACCATATTTTTGAAAGGTCCTGAACAATCTCCACCAAGGACGGATTTAGCACGGGTGCTTAGTTTTCAAAAAGAGCACAAACATCTCTCATGCATGTGGCTCTGAATGGAGGAATTGCAATTAGAAGAGAACCAAAACTGCACATGAATTTTCATTGTCATCCTCCTTGTACGCCTTATTTATCAGGCTAAGAGCCTCAGTTGTAAGCTCATCAGAGTCAGAATCTCTTGACCCACGCTGACCGACCTCTGCCAGTTTTCTGTGTTGGCTTTCTTGAACCCATTGTGTTTCTTGTTTGGTCCAGAACTATTGGCTGGTGCTGTTCTTCCCTCTACGTTGCCTGGCAGAGTTGCTCATGTGCGTTGTCCAGCCCCAATCGCAGTCGAGGCATTGGCACAATCTGTCAGAGTAGGTGCAGTCCACACTGTAAAGCAGTTTGGCAAAGCACCACGGGCATCAGTAGCCTTCGCAAGGATAGTAGCAACATATTGGTCATTGTCACTTCCCTCACAATCTCCTTCCATCTCCACCACTGGCCTCTGGATATTTCCTTACATCCTGTCAAAAGTTAAAACAAAAAAAAGCCTTAGTTTTTTTAAAGAATTGGTGCTGTGAAGTCACATTCCCTGGAGTGATGGACCATTTAGGTTATTTTCCAGACACAGTCATTTTGCCCTGTAACGATGTACAAAATTGAATGCTTTTTTTTCAATTAAATGATTTCATGTATCAGAAATATATGGATTGGAGCGGGTGTGGAATCATTGGAGGAGCATTCTGTCACATTGGTGATTATCCTTCAACATTTTGCCTAAAAACTACATTGCCCTGATTTCATATTCACAATTCACATTCTATTCAGAATAAGAATATAACATTGGTGATGAGGGTGCGCGGATGGGATGGGTGGTGTGGAAAAAAAATGATTTGTTTGTTTGTTGAATGTTTATTTGCTTTCCTACAGTCCCGGTGTACTGTCCTTTAATAAGGGGGAATGTGGCATCCCAGGGGTTAAGTACCACAGCAACACCACCACCAAGGGTTAACTCTCCACACAACCCACACTACAAACTAAGATAAGACTCAAGTTGCCTAGCAGATTGGTACCCGTGAGGGGAGACAGGGCCGGCAGCCTAGCTAACGCAGCAGCAGGGCCACACACACAGCGCAGAAGTAGGAAGCCAAGGACCTGGACAGTGTGGGAGCAACCCGGCCCCGGTACAGACTCCGTGGACAGTACTGAATACCATCCTCAGTAAAGCCTTGGAAAACTTAAAAACCGTGAGTCTGTGTAATCCTTGTGCACGAGCCCTACTCTCCTTCACAAATTGTTATCCTCTCCACCACTACCCCTGCCCTGCATCATCCATAGACTATCATCACCACTGTCCATGGGAACCAGGCTCTGCCCGTGGGAACCAGGCTCTGCCCGTGGAGAGCCGTTACATCACAGCTGCCTTCCATCATCCCTGGAGGTTCTGCAAGAGCGTTGGTCACCCTGACCACATTCCATGGGTGGCGTCACGACTTCATCCCTGTAAATATACCCCTTTTACTTGTGGGTTTGGGACCAAGACCACCGTCATCATCCCCCAGTGTTACCCCCGGTCCGATACCGAGTACCCCGTCCCTGTGGGCCACACACAACTACTACTGCAACTAACTCTGCTCTACTTTCCCACTCACTACATCACCTAGCTCTCCTCCCACCGGGACCGGTTACCCTGGTAACGGGTGTCTAATTGGTCCCCTACCACTAAGTGTATGTGCGTGGTGTTAGAGCCTCAAGCTCATTCTACCCATTACCAAAACAAAGCATACTGTACCTTCAGTCAGGGGTGCAGTACCCTTTTGTGACGCACTCTTAGCGGGGCGCCACAGTCTCCTTAATAGAAAAATAAAATGAACACGGCATATCACATCCCGGGGTCTTGCTTCGGCTGGAGGTTTGGGTGATAAAACCCTGTGCACCCTGTCTAGATTACCCTCCGGGCTGTTCTCCTCGCCCAGCAACTGCTTGAATAGGGCTTGTATTGTACTCCCAAGCTTCAGGGGTGACACCACTTCAGGTAGATCTCTAATACGTATGTTATTACGTCTATTCCTATTTTCTATATCTTCCTGATTATACAGAAGATCTTCAAGCAGGGTTGAATGGGACTCCAGGACCTCTCTGTGAGCTTCCACTTCATCTAAAATGTCCTCCTGCGCCCTCTCCACCTCCTCCACCCTAGATGTGAATTCAGATTTTAACACTTGAATTTCCTTCTTATAAGAACTTTCTTGTTCAACGGATTTTATTGATTTTTATACAGTACAGCAAATGCATAACGTATTTACATAGAAGTAATATATCTATAACTAGCTGTGAGCCCGATTCTAAAGAATCGGAAGTCTAGAATCCGTATATCTTTTATTTAAAAATAGTTTTAACTAATAATCCAATAATTCCATGATATCTTTCCATCAACTACATATAATTGTATGGTTGATATCATTTTTGGAAAATTGAACTATTATGGTGTAAGGGTCTTGGAACACAAAGTAGCAATACTTGATAATGTGTCAATAGCTTGATTTGACAAATCAATTTTGGTATTCTGCGTATTAGCCAGTTTGTGTCAGCCCACCAATCGCATCAAGATGCCCTTATGTCTGGTGGGTCCCTAATCTAACTAATTCCAAATTATGAATATTTTGACTTATTTAACAGCAGCATTTTTCATCTATTTAAAAAGGATGTGGATGTAAAAAATAAAATTTCCACACCTGACACCTAAGGAGTTACCGTCAACAGACTTGCAGCAATTTCCATAACACAACAAAGGAATTTGCAGTTAACTTGCGGTAAATGGAGCAAACATGGCTACGGCAGATGCAGCAAATACAGCCACTAACAAACCACAGGTCACTGCAGTTATTGTGGCTGAAACAGCCGCAAGCACGTTGTCTGCATCCGCTGCAAGTGAACTACAAATTCCATACACATTGCATGAAAATTACGTCAAGTGTGCTGTAGGTGAGCCTTAAGGCATCAAATGTAGAATTGTTAAATTTAAAAAAAAAAACATCCACAAATGGCTAACAAATGCTGAAGTCAAAGGTAAATCTCAATTTAGATATGTCCCTCTCTATCTATATCTACTGAACACACCTTGAGATGGACATGTGGTGAACAGCCATCCCACCTCTCTCTCAGCTGTTCACAAAAACCTCTCCCTGTAAAACAAATATAGCAAAATTCTCAGCACTTGTAGTGCTGGAACTTAAAATGATGGTTTCAATCACCAAATCGCTAAATTTGGATGATACACATCTATGATCTCATACTAAATGTGTGTTCATCTCTCTCTATATATATATATGATAAAGTCTGTACAAAAGGGATTTAATCTCCCCAAAAATAACTATATATGTTACATGGCTATATAGTAACCATGTAATTAATATCTTTAGAAATATGACTAAACTAATTTTTTTGTAGATTTTTTGTTTTTTTTAAAAAAAGTATCAGAACAGTATGAAAAAAAAGAAAAAGCTTAACGTAAAACATTTTTGTACACAATATTGTGTGTAAACACTTTTGGACAATCAGGCAGTAATTGTCCTTGGAGTGGTGTATTGACCACTTTGACCTTGACATTGCAGCGTTGCTTGACTCTGGAAAAGGCCACATACAGTTGACCATGGGCAAATAGTGGTTCCGGGAGATATATCCCAACTCGATTGAGAGTTTGCCCTTGCGATTTATTGATGGTCATTGCAAA
>JARQOC010003074.1:0-19356 GCA_033576535.1 Allobates femoralis | reverse complement strand
CTGCAGCGTTTTGCAGATGCATCTGCAAGCATCTGCATGCAGACGGCAGCCCCTATGTTTATAATGGTGCGCACGGCGGTCTGCAGATGCTTGCGGACCGCCGTGCGCACCCATTCACTCCTATATGTGATCTGTGCGCAGGCGGATGCCTGCGTACAGATCTCACACTCTCGTCCGCACCAGGGACGCGACATCTCGCGTCCATGGTGCGGGCGGGAGTGTGTGATTTGTGCACAGGCATCCGCGTGCGCACAGATCACATATAGGAGTGAATGGGTGCGCACGGCGGTCCGCAAGCATCTGCAGACCGCCGTGCGCACCATTATAAACATAGGGGCCGCGGTCTGCATGCAGATGCTTGCAGATGCATCTGGAAAAAGCTGCAGATGCATCTGCAAGTCTGAAGGCAGCCTTAGGGCCACTTTACACACACCAACTTATTTGTCCAACTTCTGAACAACTTACTGGTTGCAGTGAAATCATGGACACATTGTTCCATTTGTACACAGCCACAAAATGGAGCAATGTGTCCATGATTTCACTGCAACCAGTAAGTTGTTCAGAAGTTGGACAGATAAGTTGGTGTGTGTAAAGTGGCCCTAACTTACAAAATGTATTGGTGGGTTTACACACACCAATTTATCTGTTCAATATCTGAACCAATCTCTGGTTGCAGTGAAATCATGGATACATTGCTCCATTTTGTGGCTGTGTACAACATGGAGCAATGTATCCATGATTTCACTGCAACCAGAGATTGGTTCAGATATTGAACAGATAAATTGGTGTGTGTAAACCCACCATATGTGTCTCTTGTTTTTTTTTTAGCACACTCATTTAGTAGACACATTTGACATCTGTACATGCCACATCAATCCTGTGCTCTGTTTCCCTTGTTGTTTTCGGGTATACAGTTTACTTTGAGTTTCTTATTCTGCCCTTTTTCTAAGGGAAAATTGTGGTTATAACAGTTACACAAATGAATGCACGTGTAGTCAATGATGTATAGTCAAAGCAAAAGTGACAAAGACAATGCACAGGATAATGTAGGAAAAGCCCCACATAACATGACATCTGGAAATAAGAATGTGGAAGCCTCAAGCAGCAGCACCAACACTGGCCTCAAGTTGTTCAGACAGTAGTAATTCAAAACACAGACACGTCTATCCTCCCTTGCCTCTGGCAACTGCATTAGTGTGAAAGTAAGTGGAGGATGTTTACATCCTCCCACAGAACAAGGAAGTTTAACCTGTTCAATTGAAAACTTGAATGTGTCTGTTCTTTGTGAAGAAGCAGTCTCTCAGTGGCCCTGTGTGGACTGACTACAGTGCGTGTGTGAGGTAAACGGACTGTACGTTTTTGGTAAAGCTGAAGGAAGGCTCATGTTTAATTTGCTCCATGCGGTTCATGCTGTCCTAAGTAAACCAGCTGGACCTATTTCATAGAAGAGACTGTTGCTGTGTTTATGGTTTTGGGCTGCTAAGCGAGTGTATCCTGGCCCGCTCCGTGATCGCTATATCACACTAAATAATTATGAGCTTCTGACTGTCACTTGAAAGAGAATGAATAGCACAACTGGAAGACCCCAGTCTTGGGGAGGGAGATGTTCAACATCTCAGATTTATGAGCATTCATTTGAAGTTGCTAAGATATCTGAAACTATGTAGTTCTGATAAAATATTGGGGATGGAGATCGTCAGTGAGATGATTTATAACCGGAGATCATTGGCAAACATAGCTACCTTGTGGATTCTTGATTTTAAACGTAACCCTCAGATCAAAGAACTCCCTCTAATGGCTATTGCCAAGATCTCCATCATTGGGATATACAGCAGTGGTAATGACTGACATCCCTGCCAGGTTCCATTTCCAATCTGCACCAGGTCTAACAGAAAGCCATTAATCTTGATCCAGACCAAGGGCTAAGAATATAGACTACCTATTCTGTGTAGTATAGTTGACCCCACTCCACACTCACCGTGCACCCCAAACTTAAACCGCCAGTGCACCCTGACGAAGGGTTTTTCTACATCTATCGACAGGATGCACATGGTATTCCACTCCTTCTTAGACTGTCAATTAAAGAGATCATCCTAATAGTGCTATCTCTAGCCTCCCTACCAGGAACAAAGCCCACCTGGTCTTCGTCAATAAGTGTAGATAGATGGGAGTGTAACCTATTAGCTAGTAACTTGGCATACATCTTTATGTACAGATTTATGAGAGAGATCGGGCAGTAACTGCAACACAGTGCTGAATCCTTCCCTTGCTTGAGGATGATGATAATATGGGCGGACCATTAGTGCCTATGGAGAGAAGGAACCATTGGAGAAAATATGGTTTCATAACGATGTAAAGATTAGGTTACAGTGAAGCTGTCCGGGCCTGGGCTTTTCCCTGATTTCAAACCCTTAACCACCTCCTCAACCGCATCCAGAGTGAAGTCTTCCTCGAGGTCAGAGCTAATGTTGATTGACAATGTAGGAAGCTTGTGTGTGTGGAGGTCGGCTCTGATCTTGTCTTCTAATTGGGCGATGGTCCTTGAAATCGCCTCTAATGTTATATAGGGATTGATATGTTCCTTGGGTGTTGTTTACTTTCCCCCCAGTCTTGTCTGTTATAAATGGAATGAAAGTGTTCATAGAACGGGAATGTAGGGTACTGGAAAGCAGATTGCCACTTATATCACCTAGATAATAAACTGACTCCTGATCCTTTCTTTGAAACATCTTGATTTTTTTATCTAGAATGTTTAGTAGGTTATGTCAGAGACTGGAGAGTTGAGAAAGGTTGGAGGGAAGGAGGGTTTACTTATGTGGGGCCTCCAGTATCAGAATATGGCTAGCCAGGGAAGACACCTCAACTGCCCTTTCTTTTTGACGCACGATCCATCAAAAATAAGTATCCCATGGCTACCCGCTTGAATTAAGGAGCCATTTGGTCTTAAGCATAATCTAAGGAAAAGTTTTCAATTAATTGTTTGAGCTCTTCTAGGCATAGGGTATTCTGAAATATGTTTATGTTCAATCTTCAAGTTTCCACCTGGAGATCAAATAATTCGTGGGATTTGTAGAAATAACACAATGTAACACAATTTTTGTTCCTGGCTACCAAGTGTAATATTTCAACTGCTTATGTGTACAGACTATGGAAAAACGACTACATTCAGCACAAACTTTGATTTTATGACCACAGCAGCGAAAAATTTCATATTTATTGTGTCAAAAAAGGAAATTAAACTATGTAACAAATTTGTATTTTTTGTTCCTGGGTACAAAGTGTGTTTTCCTAACCCGTTATGCCTAAAACAAATAGAAAAAACTTTGCTTCTGTGATCAGGACAATGAGATTTTGAAATTTGGATGTTTTCGGGAAAATTCTCAATTCGTATTCAATACTGAGACAATGTCAATGTCCTGATCACAGAAGCAAAGTTTTTGTGGAACAACAACTATTTTCTATTTGTTTTAGGCATAAGAAGTTAGGAAAACACACTTTGTACCCAGGAACAAACAATTAATAAAAATTTGCTACATAGTGTAATCCATTCTACTACATCTTGCATGTACCGAAGAAAAGTATGTGTAGTTCTTTATAGGGGGGTGAAGAGCCCTCCAGACATCAATTAACCTCAAGTCAGCAAGGTGTTTTTGAGATGTGGGGTATAGGTGAATGCATGCAGGGTACAGGTGAGTGGATGGAAGGACCTACCTGTAGAAGTGTCTATACAGGGGTTCATAAGGAGATTGAATTCTCCTCTGAGTATCACAGGAGAGCATTCTGCAAATTCCTTCAGGGGTCCCCAGCATCTTGACCCAAATCTGCTCTGACCTTTATTAGGAAAATACATTTTAGCAATTATGAAGTTACACTCATGTCATGATGCCTGTAGAAATATACCATATATTGTCCTAGCGGATCTGTTAAAAATTGAAGAACCTTTGAGGTAAAAGATTTATGAAAGGCAATTGAGACACCTCTGGATTTCGCATCCAGGTTTGTGCTGTGATACCATATTAAGTAATAACCTGATGGGGTTTTCGGAACTGAATCTGATCTAAAGTGTGTTTGATGTACTAGAAGTATGGAGATGTGCTGCCTGTCACTGTTGTATGTAAATTGTCTCCTTTCTTTGAGCTGGTTCAACCATTTCATTTTGAGAAACCTGTAAAAGATACAGAATTGCTAATAGGGTCTTATTCGCGTTAAAATATCATATGCAATTCAATTATTGCTGCTCACCTGGCAAGGTTGTGGGACCCACAACCAGTATATATCACATGTAATGGCTGCTGCAGAATCCACTGATCTATGTGTACTATGTGGTCACAGGAAAAAACAAATGGGTATATGTGTGGATAATCTGTGCTTCCGTGTGATGAATAAGACCATAGGCATATATGGATCAACTGGTAGCTTTATTCAACGCGTTTCGGAGCGTCAACCTCGCTCCGTCCTCATAAAACCAACCAAATTATCTACACCAACATGAAACACTGGTTAAATAGACAGTAACACCGCCAAAGGAAACACATGATCATGACGTAAACTTGGGAGGTTACAATGATCACAATTTTTTTTAAACAAAACATATGGTAATACTATAACATTGTTAAATTAGAGATTTTCATTGTGCAAAATGTGAAAGAAAAGAAAAAGAAAGAAAAAGTGAAGAAAAGGAAAAAAGAATGATGAGATATAGAATTGTGGTTAAATGGACAGGAAAAAAAGAGAGAACTAGTTGTGGAATAGAACACATGAAATCTATCATCTGTACTATCATTGTGCATTGACTTCTCCATTACAATATACAATATGTGAGTGACCCATCGTGTATTGATGATGAAGTAAATGAAGTGAGTTCCTATATGAATATGAATAAAAGAAAGAAAAATATGTGTGTATATATACAGTGGGGGAAACAAATATTTGATCCCTTGCTGATTTTGTAAGTCTGCCCACTGACAAATACATGAACAGTAATTTCAAGGGTAGGTTAATTTTAATTTTAACAGTGATAGAATATCAAAAATAAAATCCAGAAAATCACATTGTCTAAATTAATTTGCATTTAGCCGAGAGAAATAAGTATTTGATCCCCTAGCAACCATTAGGGTCGCTTTACACACACCAACTTCTGTGTTCAACTTCTGAACAGATCTCTGGTTGCATTGAAATCATGGATACATTGCACCATTTTGTGGCTGTGTACAAATAGAACAATGTGTCCATGATTTCACTGCAACCAGAGATCTGTTAATAAGTTGGACACAGAAATTGGTGTGTGTAAACCCACCATTAGTTCTGGCTCCTTCAAACCAGTTAGACGCTCCTAATCAACTCGTTACCTGCATTAAAGGCAGCTGTCTTAAATTGTCACCTGTATACAAGACTCCTGTCCACACACTCAAGTAATCAATCAGACTCTAAAGTTACCGTTACATAGGGAGATGGGGCAGCAATGTCGGAAGTGATGCTGCGGGTACGCGCTCGCTTCCAACATCACTGCGGTACCTGTCACACAGGCAGAAGTTGCCTGTGACGCCGTGGCGATGTTGCCGCTGCGATCGCTCACTGGGTTGGGAACAACCCAGCGAGCGGTACACTGCAATGTTGCGAATAGACAGCATAGCTGGCAACTTCGCTATTGCGGTATCACACAGCAAGATGCAGCCAAATCGCTGGTGTGACATCGCCAGGTTTTCCAACATGTTGGAAAACCTGGCAACTCGTAAACAGCGATTTATCGCAGTTGCATTGTGCTGTCACACAACACAATGTACTTGTGATGTAGCCGCAACATCGCTGAACACGGGATTTTTCAGCGATGTAGTGGGTGATATCGTGCCGTGTGACGGTACCTTAAGGCTGAGTGCTCATCTGAGCGGTGCTTTGCGTTTTGGAGCAATGTGTTTTTCACTGCGTTTTTGCCGTAAAACGCATTGAAACACATTTGTCTCTGCACCCATAGACTTGTATAGGAAAAACGCATGCAAATGCAGTAAAAATGAATTCCAAAACACGGTTGTGTTTGACCGCATGCATTCAAATGCAACCGCGTTCTTCAATGCGTTTTTACCACATTAGCATTTGTTTTCCTATACAATTCCATGGATGCAAAAACAAATGCATTTTTACTGTGTTTTATGCGTAATTCACCTGAAAAATGCAATGCATTAAAAACGCAGCAAAAACGTGATGTGAAAAGACCCTAATCTCTACAACATGGGCATGACCAAACAGCTTTCTAAGGATGTCATGGAAAAGATCCTGGACCTGCACAAGGCTGGACTGGGCTACAAAACCATAAGTAAGGTGCTGGGTGAGAAGGGGACAACTGTTGGTGCAATTGTGAAAAAACCTCGTGGGGTATCCATGCTCAGGAGGAAGGTGAGAGATCAGCCTAAGGCGGCCGTCAGACGCTTCAATAACTTGAACGATATCGTTTAAGCGATCTGCTTTTTGATCGCTTAAGCGATATCGTTTGTGCATCGTTACGTGCGATCAAGCGATTTTACAATGTAAAATCGCTTGATCGTGACATCGCAGATTTGTGAGCCGGAGCTCATATCAAGCGATGAACGATTTAACAATCAGCTTCATCGTGGTGTATGACACCACGATGAACGATCTCCCAGCGGCAGAGCCTATGCTGGGAGATGGTAACTATGGTACACGTCGGGTTACTAAGCGCCATGCGGCGCCTAGTAACCCGATGTGTACCATAGTTACCAGCGATCTCGCTGGCCAACATCGCTGGTGAGTCTGTCTGTGTGACATCTCACCAGCGATGTGAACGATATTGTAAGAGATCACGCGTGCACGTGATCGCTTACAATATCGTTCAAGATATTGAAGCGTCTGACGGCCGCCTAAAACTACACAGGGATAACTTGTTAATGACCTCAAGGCAGCTGGGATCACTGTCAACAAGAAAGTCATTGGTAACACATTTCACCTTAATTGAATAAAATCCTGCGGTGCCCGCAAAGTCCCACTGCTTAAGAAGGCACATGTGCAGGCCCATCTGTAGTTTGCCAATTAACACCTTGATGATTCTAGTTACACGGCACGACGTTGGAACAATGTCGGCAACAATCTCGTGGGCGCGCGGTCGTTTCTGACATCATTTTGATATCGTTGGTGAGATTATCACATGTCTAGATATTGTGGCCGACGCACCAACGATGTAGTGAGCAGGTATCGTTTGCACAACCCAGTGAACGATACCTGCACATTGCTGTGAATGGCCAAAGTCGTAAACGACATCATTATCACGGTGTCACACACAACTATATAGCAAGTTGACTGATCGTTGAACATGTTCTCAAACCTGTGCGCACTGATCCAACAACTTATCAAAGTTGAATCTCGGTGTTACACGCAACGACGTCCTAACGATGTCGCTGGAACGATTCCAAACCCGTGATGTATCAGCGACATCGTTAACAATGTTGTGCTATGTAACGGGGTCTTTGGAGTGATTGCAAAAAGGTGATGTGATCAGTTGATACAAAAATTGAGCTATTTGGCAATAACTCAACTCACCATGTTTGAAGGATGAGAAATGCTGCCTATGACCCAAAGAACACCGTACGCACAGTCAAGCATGGTGGTGGAAACATTATGTTTTGGATGTGTTTCTCTGCTATGGGCACAGGACTACTTCCCCACATCAAAGGGACATTTGATGCATCCATGTACCATAATATCCTGAGTGACAACCTCCTTCCCTCCGCCAAGACATTGAAAATGGGTCATGGTTTGGTCTTCCAGCACGACAATGACCCAAAATATACAGCCATGGCAACAAAGGAATGGCTCAAAAAGAAGCACATTAAGGTCATGGAGTGGCTTAGCCAGTCTCCAGACCTTAATCCCATAGAAAACGTATGGAGGGAGCTGAAGCTCTGAGTTGCCAAGCAACAGCCTCAAAATCTTAAACGGAACCTGTCACTTCTTTTAGCCCTCCTAACCTATGAATACCTGTCCCTGCAGCCTCAAACAACTTTATCAACCATCCCTTCTGACCTTTTATAGTGATCTACAAGTGCAATATAGCATTTTGTAAACTTACTGAATCCATGTTGGATGGGCATTCCTACAGGGGTCTTTGACGAGAAGGCAGAGTCTCCTGAGCCGCGTTCCTCCTGCCTTGCTGCTAAAATTACTCCCCGATGGGCGGCATTCGTCTTTCCGGAGCTTGGGCACAATTCAAACTACCCGCCCATTTCGTCATCGCTATGACGCGGTCATGTGATTCCAGCCCACGTCACTTCCACCCGTCGTATCACTGGGTGTACTAATAAGCACACAGGCCACCTTCAAAGCATGCGCAGATGGCATGCTGATGGAACTGGACCCGTCGCAGCAGCATAGTCCTGCGAAACGGCAGCCGTCATCCGCCATCCCCACTCCCTCTCCTCGCTGAACACATTTATGATGATGAATGATGAATCACTGCAAACTGGTGAGTGCCATCCTCTTTATTCTATTGCATTGACTGTGTTTTCGACTGTAATAGGGCATTCAACACCTGCCTGAGGGCTAACTACTAATGCTGCAGTTATTGATTGTGCGAGCCACCCTAGCCATACGAAAGGTGCCCGTTTTTTTCTGCATAAACAAAAAAAAAAAAATATATATATATATATATATATATACACTGTATATATTTATATATATATATATATATATATATATATATATATATATATATATATATATATATATATATACTAGCTGTACAACCCGGCTGCGCCCAGGTTAATAAATAACTGCTGTTAGCTATAACAAAATAGAATTTGAATATGTCATATTAATGATCTGTAGGAAAATAGAAGCTGAGCTGTGCTTGGTTGCTATAGGCAGCCTAATAAATCTCCAGCCAACAGTAAACCCTCCCCCTGGCCGGGCAATATATATTACCTCACACATACACATAATAGACAGCTCATGTGACTGACATCTGCCTTAATTCCCTATATGGGACATGTGTTGCACATTGGCTGTTTTTAATCAGATGTTTATTTTTGGAAATTAAAGATACCAAATGTATGAGGCAAGTTGTGTGAGGCAATTTGTGCACATCTGTGTCTGTCTGTAAGGTGTGTGTGTCCCAGTGGTGTGCGTGTGTCCCTGTGGGGGGGGTCCCTGTAGTGTGTGTCCTTTTGGAGGGAAGGGGTGTCCCTGTGGTGTGTGTCCTTGTGGGGGGAGGGGTGTCTCTGTGGTGTATGTCCATCCCTATGGGGTCTGTGTGTTCTTGTGGGGTGTGTGTGTTCTCTGTATCCCTGTGGGGTGTGTATGGGTGCATGTCCCTGTGGTGTGTGTGTCCCTTTGGGGTGAGTGCATGTGTCCCTATAGGGTGTGTATGTGTGGGTGTCTGTGTGGTGTGTGTCTCTGTGTTGTGTGTGTCTGTTTGTGGTGTGTGTGTTTGTGTTTGGGTGCGTGGTGAGTATCCAATGTTGGGGCTCCATCTTAGCTGTTACTCTTTGTGTGCATGTGGTGTGTATACATGTCCCCATGCGTGGTGAATATTTCATGTCAGGGCCCCACCTTAGTGACTATATGCTGGTATATGCTGTTAGTCTTTGGTGCTGTCATTAAGCCCCTCTCATTCACAACTGTCAACTGGTAACTGTCACTTTCTCGCCATTATGTAGATAGGGCCAAAATTGTTTGGTGAACTGGAACGCGCAGGGTTAAAATTTCACCTCACAACATAGCCTATGACGCTCTCGGGGTCCAGACATGTGACTGTGCAAAGTTTTGTGGCTGTAGTTGCGACGGTGTAGATGCCAATCCCGGACATACACACATACCCACATACATATATTCAGCTTTATATATTATATATATAAATATGGTGTATTATATATATATATATATTAGATGGTGGCCCGATTCTAATGCATCGGGTATTCTAGAATATGTATGTAGTTTACTTATGAAGATTTAAGAATAATGCAATGAATACACAGGTTTTTGCGGGTGAAATATGTACATTATCATTTAAATCCTGCGGCAATATCACTGATTGGTCGCAGCCGGCCATGACCAGTCAACGAAGACGGTTTAAATCCCACACTAATATCGCTGATTGGTTGCTTCTGCCCCTTTGAGATGTGGTTGTGGACCGCCCCTTTAAGATGTGGTTGAGGACTGCCCCTTTAACCCCTTCAGGACCCAGCCTATTTTGACCCTAAAGACCTTGGCCTTTTTTGCAATTCTGACCACTCTCCCTTTATGAAGTTATAACTCGGGAACGCTTCAACCGATCCTAGCGATTCTGAGATTGTTTTTTCGTGACATATTGGGCTTCATGCTAGTATTAAATTTAAGTCGATAATTTTTGTGTTTATTTGTGAAAAAAATCAAAAATATGGCAAAAATTTTGAAAATTTCACAATTTTCACATTTTTAATTTTTTTTTCTGATAAACAAGAGAGATATGTGACAGAAAAAAGTTATTAAATAATATTTCCCACATGTCTACTTCACATCAGCACAATTTTGGAAAAAAAAAAATTTTTTGTTAGAACGTTATAAGGGTTCAAAGTTCATGAGCAATTTTTCATTTTTCAACCAAAATTTACAAAACCATTTTTTTTAGTGACCACATCACATTTGAAGTCCTTTTGAGGGGTGTACATGACAGAAAACACCCAAAAGTGACACCATTCCAAAAACTGCACCCCTCAAGCTACTCAAAACTACATTCAAGAAGATTATTAACCCTTCAGGTGCTTCACAGGAACTAAGGCAAATTAGAAACAAAAAATGGATATTTTAATTTTTTTATCAAAAATGTTCTTTTAGCCTCAATTCTTTCATTTTCACATGGGCAACAGGATAAAATGGATCCTAAAATTAGTTGTGCAAATTCTCCCGAGTATATCGATACCTCATATGTGGTCATAAACCACTGTTTGGGCGCACGGCAGGGCTCAGAAGTGAAGGAGCGCAATTTGAATTTTGGAGCTAATTTTACATTCAAAAACTGAAATTGCGCTCCTTCCCTTCTGAGCCCTGCCGTGCGCCCAAACAGTGGTTTATGACCACATATGAGGTATCGGTGTACTCAGGAGAAATTGGCCAACAAATTTTAGGATGAATTTTATGCTGTTGCCATGTGAAAATGAAAAAATTTAGGCTAAAAGAAAATTTTTGTGAAAAAAAAAGTACTATTTCATTTTCACAGATCAATTTGTAAAGCACCTGGGGGTTCAATATGCTCACTACCCATCTCGATATGTTCCCTGGTGGGTGTAGTTTCCAAAATGGGGTCACTTGTGGGGGAGCTCCAATATTTAGGCACACAGGGGCCCTCCAAACGCGACATGGTGTCCGCTAACAATTTGAATAAAAATCAGCTCAAATTGTTAGCTGTCACCATGTTGTGTTTGGTGAGCCCTTGTGTGCCTAAACATTAGGGCTCCCTCACAAGTGACCCCATTTTGGAAACTAGACCCCCCAGGGAACGTATCTAGATGCATAGTGAGCACTTTCAACCCCCAGGTGCTTCACAAATTCATCCATAAAAATGAAAAAGCACTTTTTTTTTCCACAAAAATTTTCTTTTTTCATTATTGCGGATCAATTTGTGAAGCACCTGGGGTTCAAAGTGCTCACTATGCACCTAGATACGTTCCTTTGGGGGTCTAGTTTCAGAAATGGGGTGACTTGTGGTGGAGCTCCAATGTGGAGACGCACAGGGGCTCTCCAAACGCAACATGGTGTCCGCTAACAATTTGAATGCAAAATGAGCTCAAATTGTTAGCGGACACCATGTTGCGTTTGGAGAGCCCCTGTGCGTCTCCACATTGGAGCTCCCCCACAAGTGACCCCATTTTGGAAACTAGACCCCCAAAGGAACGTATCTAGATGCATAGTGAGCACTGTCAACCCCCAGGTGCTTCACAAATTGATCTGTAAAAATGAAAAAGTACTTTTTTTTCCGCAAAAATCTTTTTTTTTCATTAATTTGTGAAGCACCTGGGGGTTCAATATGCTCAATACCCATATCGATATGTTCCCTGGGGGGTCTAGTTTCCAAAATGGGGTCACTTGTGGGGAGCTCCAATATTTAGGCACACAGGGGCCCTCCAAACGCGACATGGTGTCCGCTAACAATTTGAATAAAAATCAGCTCAAATTGTTAGCAGACACCATGTTGCGTTTGGTGAGCCCCTGTGTGCCTAAACATTGGGGCTCCCCCACAAGTGACCCCATTTTGGAAACTAGACCCCCCATGTAACATATCTAGATGCATAGTGAGCACTTTGAACCCCCAGGTGCTTCACAAATTGATCCGTACAAATTAAAAAAAAATTTGTGTGAAAAAAAGTATTTTTACCTTATTACGGATCAGTTTGTGAAGCACCTGGGGATTCAAAGTGCTCACTATGCATCTAGATAGGTTCCTTGGGGGTCTAGTTTCTAAAATGGGGTCACTTGTGGGGGAGGTCTAATGTTTAGGCACACAGGGGCTCTCCATACGCAACCTGGTGTTTGCCAACTATTGGAATTGTTAGCGGACACCAGGTCGCGTATGGAGAGCTCCTGTGTGCCTAAACATTGGAGCTCCCCCACAAGTGACCCCATTTTGGAAACTAGACCCCCCAGGGAACATATCTAGATGCACAGTGAGCACTTTGAACCCCATGTGCTTCACAAATTGAGACGTATAAATGAATAAAGAAACTTTTTGTAAATAAACATACTAGTCTAGTAGTTGCAATTCGCAGCATAGGGGACCCATGGGGCTCTGCCATATTTTTGGTTCAGCCAGGTACAACTTTACAGCTACAGACTGCCGCCAGCCCCCAGCTGCCTCGTCATACCTGGCTGGAACCAAAAATACAGCGAAGCCTATTTTTTTTTTATTTCTAGAATTATTTCTAGAAAAAAATGACATAGGGCTCCGCCATATTTTTGGTCCAGCCAGGTACAACTTGGCAGCTACGGACTGCCACCAGCCCCCAGCTGCCTCGTCATACCTGGCTGGAACCAAAAATACAGCGAAGCCTATTTTTTTTTTATTTCTAGAATTATTTCTAGAAAAAAAATGACATAGGGCTCCGCCATATTTTTGGTCCAGCCAGGTACAACTTGGCAGCTACGGACTGCCACCAGCCCCCAGCTGCCTCGTCATACCCGGCTGGAACCAAAAATACAGCGAAGCCTATTTTTTTTTATTTCTAGAATTATTTCTAGAAAAAAAATGACATAGGGCTCCGCCATATTTTTGGTCCAGCCAGGTACAACTTGGCAGCTATGGACTGCCACCCACCCCCAGCTGCCTCGTCATACCTGGCTGGAACCAAAAATACAGCGAAGCCCATTTTTTTTAAATTTCTAGAACTAATTCTAGAAAAAAAATTACGTGGGGCTCCGCCATATTTTTGGTCCAGCCAGGTACAACTAGGCAGCTGGGGGCTGGAATCCTCAGCATAGAGAGGCCCAAGCGTTCTGGGCCCCCCATGCTGCGAATTGCAGCCCGCAGCCGCCCCAGAAAATGGCGCATTCATTGAAGCGCCATTTTCTGGCGCTGTACCCACGCTCTTCCAGTTGCCCTGGTGCCGGTGGCTAACTGGGTAATAAAGGGGTTAATGCCAGCTTTTTATTGGCAGCTGGCACTAAGCCCGAGATTCATAATATAGGGCCAATGTTAGACCCGCCATTAGGAATCTCTAGTACAGTAAATAGTCAATAAATACACACAGAGAAAAATCTTTTTATTTGAAAAAAAAAACGCAGACACAATTCGGACTCCATCTTTATTATAAAAAGATCCGACGTAGTCCACAACGAAGGTCCCACGACGCTCGATCGCTCCGACGTAGTCCATAACGAAGGTCCCACGACGTTCGATTGTCTCCGACGTAGTCCACAACGAAGGTCCCACGACGCTCGATCGCCTTTGCTTTTAGATCGCTACTCTGGAGCCCGATCCGCCAGCATGGTGATCGAGCTGCAGAAAGTGATCTGACACCCCGGGCGCAGTGACCCACTATGTGCATCACTGCGCCTGCCAGATCGATTTCCGCAGCTCGATCCCCATGCATGGGGATCGAGCTGCGGAAAGCGATCTGGCAGCACAGGCGCATTGGCCCACTATGTGCATCACTGCGTGCGGGCTGTCAGATTGCTTTCTGCAGCTCGATGCCCATGCAGGGAGATCGGGCTGCAGAGCAGCGATCTAAGGGCGCCTTCACACTGGCGTTCCCCTCCGCAGCGTTCTGCGGAGGGGAATCGCCATGTGTGCGCCGCGGCCGCCAGCTCCTATCTTTAGAATGGGAGTGCACGGTGCTGCGCTTGACCGTGCGCACCCATTCACTCCCATATGTGATCTGTGCGCAGGCATCCGCCTGCGCACAAATCACACACTCCTGCCCACACCAGGACGCAACATGTTGCGTCCTGGTGCGGGCGGGAGTGTGTGATTTGTGCGCAGGCATACGCCTGCGCACAGATCACATATGGGAGTGACTGGGTGCGCACGGTCTTGCGCTGTCAAGCGCAGCACCGTGCGCTCCCATTCTAAAGATAGGAGCTGGCGGCCGCGGGGCACACATGGCGATTCCCCTCAGAACGCTGCGGAGGGGAACGCCAGTGTGAAGGCGCCCTAAGAGCCTGGGCGCAGTGACCCACTATGTGCATCACTGCGCCCGGGCTGTTAGATTGCTTTCTGCAGCTCGATCCCCATGCATGGGGATCGAGCTGCGGAAAGCGATCTGGCAGCCCAGGCGCAGTGATGCACATAGTGAGTCACTGCGCCCGGGGTGTCAGATCACTTTCTGCAGCTAGATCCTCAGGATCCAGCTGTAGAAAGTGATCTGACAGATCCAGCACAGTGATCCACAGTGACCATTATGTGATCACTGTGCTGGATCTGTCAGATCACTTCCTGCAGCTAGATCCTCAGGATCCAGCTGTAGAAGTGATCTGACAGATCCAGCACAGTGATCTACAGTGATCACATAATGGTCACTGTGGATCACTGTGCTGGAGCTGTCAGATCACTTCCTGCACCTAGATCCTCAGGATCCAGCTGTAGAAGTGATCTGACAGATCCAGCACAGTGATCTACAGTGACCATTATGTGATCACTGTAGATCACTGTGCTGGATCTGTCAGATCACTTCTACAGCTGGATCCTGAGGATCCAGCTGTAGAAGTGATCTGACAGATCCAGCACAGTGATCTACAGTGACCATTATGTGATCACTGTAGATCACTGTGCTGGATCTGTCAGATCACTTCTACAGCTGGATCCTGAGGATCCAGCTGTAGAAGTGATCTGGCAGCTCCAGCACAGAGCAGTCAGATCGGAGGCGGCGCAGAAGAGGAGGGACTCACAGCAGAAGAGGAGCGGGACGCAGCAGTCACAGGACGGAGCGGGCCGCCGGAAGGGTGAGTGGGAGAGGCAATCGCCGCTCCGGTGATCGGGGGGGGGCAGGAAGGGGCAGTGGGGGGGCTGGTACTAGATGTGGGGGTGCACTTAGAGGAAGCGGGGGCAGTCAGGAGGAGGCGGGCGGCAGGAAGAGGAAGCGGGAGGCAGGGACAGGAAGCGGGCGGCAGGGACAGGAAGCGGGGGGGAAGGGGGGGTAGAAAGATGATGGGGGGGGCAGGAAAGAGAGGTGAGGGACAGGGGGGATGTTATAGGATGACAGGGGAGCAGATCGGAGGGTAGGGAGAGCAGCGGCAGGCAGGGAATCATGACAGGCGCGGTGATTTTCACTTTCACTTTTGAGCGCCAATCACCGCGCCTGTAGCCGGGGGGGTAGGAGTGGGGGCAAATCGACCCCCCCTGGGGTGTAGTACAACTCCCCATGTACCTGCAGGCCGAGTGACAGGTCAGTGAGACCCTCACTCGGCCTGCAGGAGCCCGTTCATTCCATGGCCCAGGGGGTGGGCCAAGGGTCGGGAAGGCACTTGTTTTCATGGCCCAAACGGTGGGCCAAGGGTCGGGAAGGGGTTAAGATGTGGTTGGGGACCGCCCCATTAAGATGTAGTTGGGACTGCTACTTTAAGATGTGGTTGGGGACTGCCCCTTTAAGATGTGGTTGGGGACCACCCCTTTAAGAAGTGGTTGGGGACTGCCCCTTTAAGAGGTTGAGGACAGCCCCTTTAAGAAGTGGTTGGGGTCCGCTCCTTTAAGACATGGTTGGGGATGGCCCCTTTAAGATGTGGTTATGGACAGCCCCTTTAAGACGTGGTTGCAGACTGCCCCTTTAAGATATGATTGGGGCCACTCCCTTAAGACATGATTGTGTGCCGCCCCTTTAAGATGTGGTTGGGCACCGCCCCTTTAAGACATGGTTGGGGACTGCCCTTTTAAGACGTGGTTGGGACTGCCCCTTTAAAAAGTTGTTGGGACAGCCCCTTTAAGAACTGGTTGGGGACGGACCCTTTAAGAACTGGTTGGGGACAACCCCTTTAAGATATGGTTAAGGACTGCCCCTTTGAGACGTGGTTGGGGACCGCCCCTTTAAGACGTGGTTGGGGACTGCCCCTTTAAAAAGTGGGTGGGGACAGCCCCTTTAAAAAGTGGTTGGGGTCCGCCCCTTTAAGAACTGGTTGGGGATGGCCCCTTTAAGACGTGGTTGTGGACTGCCCCTTTAAGACATGGTTGGGGACCGCCCATTTAAGACATGGTTGGGGACTGCCCCTTTAAAAAGTGGTTGGGGACCGCCCCTTTAAAAAGTGGTTGGGGACTGCCCCTTTAAGAGGACGGGGACAGCCCCTTTAAGAAGTGGTTGAGGTCCACCCCTTTAAGAACTGGTGGAGCGACCCTTTAAGATGTGGCAACCAATCGGCGACGCGGGTTTTTCGTTACGGACAGTCAGAATTAGACGATTATATAGTAGATATTACTTATTATTTCACATGAATATATACTTTGTATTGAGTACAGTGTATTTCAAATATGGCGGCATAGCGCTATTCTGATTGGTCGCGACGCTTAACGGTCGTCTCCCAGCTGGCTCGCGCGCGATGGGTCCACCGTTTACTGGACTATGCATACCTGTGGAAGCGGCGCTTCAGCTGGGCTGCAAATTGGCGCGGAATTCGAATGTTCAGCACGCGCTTTTTGCATACTCGGAGCTCATTAGCCGCCTCTGTCTGGTGCGCGATTTTGGTTACAGACACACTCAAAAAACCCTTAGACCAGGGGTCTCAAACTCGGCTGGGTTGGTGGGCCGCACATAGAAAAATATTGATATCGGGGGGCCGCATTGCTTGTAGGACTAAGGGTGCTTTCACATCAGCGGTAAATGCTGATCGCGGCAGTTGCGGTGAAATAAACGCAACTACCGCGATTACAGCATAACGGCCGCGATCGTGGCACATTTGCGGCAAGCCCCATACAATGTCTATGGGGCTTGCGGTAAGTGTGCAGCAAGTGCGGTTTCAGCACTTGCGGCTGCAAAAAAAAATGCTGCATACCGCGGTTTTTTCGCACCCGCACCTGCCGCAAGTGCCGAAACCGCACCTGCCGCACACTTACCGCAAGCCCCATAGACATTGTATGGGGCTTGCCGCAAGTGTGCCACGATCGCGGCCGTTATGCGGTAATCACGGCAGTTGCGTTTTTTTCACCGCAACTGCCGCGAACAGCGCAAAACGTGATGTGAAAGCAGCCTAAGTGACATTTTTAGTAATACCAGATTTTTTTGTTCAATGTAGTAATGTCAAAATCCTGACCCCTCTCTTGTAGTAATGTCCCCATCTTGGTCCCTTTCTTGTTGTAATGTCCCATCCTGGTCCCCCTCTTGTACTAATATCCCCAACCTGGTCCCCTTTTGCAGTAATGTTCCCCATGCTGGTCCCCTTTTGTAATAATGTCCTCCATGCTGGTCCCCTTTTGTAGTAATGTCCCCCATCCTGGCCCCCACAGTGTAGTAATGTCCACATTCTGGTGCCTTTTGTAGTGATGTCACCATCCTGGCCCCCACAGTGTAGTAATGTCCACATTCTGGTGCCTTTTGTAGTGATGTCACCATCCTCACCCCCATAGTGCAGTAATGTCCCCTATGCTGGACCCCTTTTTTACTGATGTCCCCAACCTGGTCTGGATTCTTATCACACACACTCACACTCACTCATGTGGAACAAAAGGGGGGGGGACCACAACCGATGAGCGGTACCTGGTGGTCTAGTGGGGGCGACAATAACAGATATGGGGGGTTCGCATCTCACCTTTGGAGGTTGTGCAACCCTGCACACCCTCGGCGTATCGCAGTGGATGGCTCCGGACTCCAGCTGTCGGGGTTTCCTCCATGAGCAGCTCCTTCTTCCGGTCAGGTGACTCGAGCAGCCGATCACCTGCCCCTGTGACATTCTCGGTTACGTCACCGCAGGTCCTTTGGATTCTGTTAGCGGAGACTCTGGTTCACAGCTGCTCCTGCTGCAACCCTAGGATGGGGATATGATATTTGTACAGAAGTGTGAGATTATAACAGAAGCACAAGAGCACAGGAGGCACACGTTTAATTACCTTTAATAAACCACAATGCGTTTCCACGGCGGTCCGATGTCTTCATCACGTAAATCCACTTGATGAAGACGGCGGACCGCCAAGGAAACGCGTTGTGATATATTAAAGATGATTAAACGTGTGCCTCCTGTGCTCTTGTGCTTCTGTTATAATCTCACACTTCTGTACAAACTCGCAGGCACGCTCACAGGCAGGCACACAGGCAGGCACACAGGCAGTTTCATACATAGTTTCCGGAGGCAGAGAGTTTTAAACCAAAAAATAATAGTTGCAAAAAACAAGCCTGTTCTATCTCAATGCTCTTTATTATGAATTAATGCACACGATAAAAACAAGCTACATATTGCACATATAGATTCTCACTCTAACCTACCTGGAGATATGTTTGTACCCATTGTCACTGATTGTTGGTAGTAAAAGGCTACTAACCCGTCTCTAAGACACCAGACTATATTATATACTTTTATTACTTACTAGCTGTGAGCCCGATGCAAATGCATCGGGATTCTAGAACGTACGTTAATTTGATTATAGTAGTTATTATAGCTGTTAGACTAATGCAAAGGCATCGGTTGTCTAGAATATGTTTATTGTTTTTTTAAAGATTTTTAAATAATAATCCAATTATTCCAATAACATCTTTACAGCAACTACATATATTTGTATTGTTGATATCATATAAGGAAAATTGAATAATTATGTTGTAAGGGTCTTAGAACACAAAGTAGCAATACTTCTTAATGCATCAATCATTAAAATTGATGAATTAATAACAGTAATAGGTGTATCAGCCAGTTTGTGTCAGCCCACCAATCGCGTCAAGATGCCCTTACGCCTGGTGAGTCCTAATCTAA
>JARQOC010003073.1:0-19358 GCA_033576535.1 Allobates femoralis | reverse complement strand
TGGGGCCTTCCTTATTCCTCTTCCGGTTGGATCAGCCTATCCAGGATTGTCTGAAGCTTCTAGGATTCTTCTCACAGATAGAGCCAGTGTTCTACAGCCTTTCCAAACCTACTGCTACGGTCTGTATCGGTCCCCACTCTGGTTCTGGATTCGCCGCATTTAGACCTCCTGGGGCTGTGCCGGGTTTATCTCTGTATAGGAGTTACCTCGCCGGTTGCTCCCAGAGGAGAGCTTGATGTCGCTATCCAAATTGTCCTCTCCTCAGACACTTTCCCTTTTGTTAACTATTTCTTTAAATAACTACACTTGGTTTACTGAAGTCACTCTCCAGTCTCTTGCTGTATTGGGGTTTCATCTACCACTACTCCACCAGTGGTCCTGTGAGTTGACTTAACACCTCCACGACCCTCGGACATTACAATAACCTATGGTGTTCTTATGGGTCTTCAATCCTCAGAGCATAATAAAAGTAGGGTGGAAAAAACTTAAAGCAATACTTAACACGTCTCTATGTGTCCATGTGGTGCCCCTGTGGACCGGTCGCCACTAGATGGCGCAGCAGTTGGGATAAGTCAGTCTTCCCACACATACACCCAACACACTCCTGATCCTAAGTCTAGGGACTCTATGCCCAGCAACGGGATAGCGGGAGGAGCCAGGTGGTGGGTGGAATATTAGAGACGAACCCATTTAGGAGAGGTAACAACATGAAAAAATACCAAGTTCAGTAAGCCAGTCAGCTAATGGAAGTTGAGGAGTGAAGTCCAGTCAGTAGAAGGAGATGCGAGAACACCACCGAAGAGGACTGCAAGGACACGGACCAGGCGGCCTGTGCCACTATGAGGCTAGCCCGCGTCCAAGGCTGTAGACCATGGTGAGAGAAAGATGGAGTCCAGGTGTGTATGAATTAGCGAGTACACTGTGGGACTGGGCCGGAACCAGAGTGCCAAATCTGCTGAAGTGGCTAGGACGCTGTATGCTCCAACCACGAACCTGGCGTGGTGCGGGGTCTTTATGTCCCATGACCCAACATCCGGCGCAGTGAAAAGAAGGCCATCGTACTAGGGCTGGGGGACCTGGTAGGTCACCCACTGAAAGCCCATGACCACTGGATCATAGCTAGCATGCGGACAGACCGAAAAGTACTGAAAGAGACACAAAAGGGGGTGACGCAGTGACGCAGATGAACCATCTTGGCTGCTTAGGCCACACCGGAGTTGCTAATGTACTGTCTGTGAACTTTACCATCCGCTGAGAAAGGGTAAAACCTGGTTAAAGCTCTATGTTGTCTGAGGCTATAATTATTGTGCCTGAAGGGAGATAGACTGGTTCTGTGATCCAGCAGCAGGAGGCTTCCCGTAACTGTGAGCCCCGTACCAACGATTAACCTGCATATTCTTAGACTTCATGGTTGCCTTGGGGTCCAGCGCTTCCCATGGAGGGCTCAACATCCTCGCTGCTACTGCCTTCATCCCCACAGGTCCCGACTGCAGCTGGGTGGCGTCACGTTTATTTCTAAATATTTTACCCCACCCTTTATATTGACCGCCCAGAGTCTCAACACCCGTGACTCCCTCAGCAGTACCGAGTACCCCACAGCCCTGGTGGCCGAGTCATCTGTTTCCAGCAGCCCTTGTCATGTCTTACAGCTTGTAGTTGGATATGGAAGATTCCAGTGGCGGACCTTGTGCCCAGAGGGCCCTGGTGCAGCAGCTGATGGTGAGGAGCGGGGCGGGGGTGGGTGGTGCTAGTGGATGCAGGCGAGGAGCTGGGGGGGGGCTGGGGGTTGTGCTGGTCGATGTTGGCGAGGAGCGGGGGGTGGTGGGGTGCTAGTGGATGTCGGCAAGAAACGGGGAAGTGGGGTTTGCTATAGCTGCTTCATCTCCTACCTGCATCGGGCCGCGCAGTCCTGGGAGCCGGGATGGCAGAGGAGAGGAGGGGCGGGATCAGCTGAGGGTAGCAGGAAGCTTCCCTCAGTTAACCCCCTCTCCTCTGACACAGGGACATGGGGGTCGGCTGGGGGCCCTCCTGCAGGCTTGAGGGGCCCCCTAGCAGGTCGGGGCCCTGGTGCAGCTGAACCAGCTGCACCACGGTAGGTCCGCCCCTGGAAGATTCTATAGTTTTGGGAACATTTCTTGCAAATTCTATTATAACTAATAATAATAATAATTATAATAAATGACAATAATAATAATAACAAAAGTAATTATGGCACAAACATCTACATCGCCGATACTGACTCCCTTACCCCATTAGAATCTACTATCTCTTTAACTGAAAATCTCGATTTTCATACCATCCCGAGCTGCAGAAGTGAAATATTCCATCAAACGACATAAATATACAATACGAGAACATATCAATACAAGGCCTTTCTCCGTCCCAACAAAATATGACTTTGATAAATTCCCGGGAGTCCTTCACCTTATTCCTACACTTTGATCCGATGCGTGACATAAAGTTAAGAGAATACTGATCATTAATCTACCGGCTGGAAAAAATGCTGATCCACAGCAGCGGCGCCTTATTCTTACAAATGAATTCATAAAGCGGTGACACAGTAGTTTGTCTTGTAGGCAAAAGATCATTAATCATCATTGATCAACATTTCTGCCATGGTTCTGACTGCCATTACAGCTCCCACTATATTTCCATGGATTTTTCTTCCCATTTTATGATTTTTTTTTATGTCGTATCCTAAATCTGCTTTATTGGTACTTGTGTTTCATCAGAGATGGAGTCATATTTTGCTTTGGTGAGTAATGTTTCTATTTGTCGTTTTCTTAATATATCATCAACGTCTTGGGTAAAATGTAATATCCTTATGTGACTTTTTCATAAAGAAAGTGATAAACCGGTGTGAAGTTTTTCTTGACTCTTCGAAACTGATTGCTTGGTCATGAGAAGTCATGAACTAGGAACATTGAGTCCTGAGGGGCTACGTTTTACATTCATTAAAACCCCAATCGAGGACACAGTTCACTAATGACAAAGACACGGCTCGTACATTGTCTGGCCTTTTCCACAGAAACATAGGTCCACTAGAGTCTTCTCCAAGCCTTGATAGATCCACCAGGCTCTTCTCCAAAGCCTACATAGCTCCAATAGAGTCTTCTCCAAGCCTAGATAGTTCCATCAGGCTCTATCCAAGCCTAGATAGCTCCAATAGAGTCTTCTCCAAGCCTAGTTCCATCAGGCTCTATCCAAGCCTACATAGCTCCAATAGAGTCTTCTCCAAGCCTACATAGCTCCAGTAGAGTCTTCTCCACGCCTAACTAGATCCACCAGGCTCTTCTCCAAAGCCTACATAGCTCCAATAGAGTCTTCTCCAAGCCTACATAGCTCCAGTAGAGTCTTCTCCACGCCTAGCTAGATCCACCAGGCTCTTCTCCAAAGCCTACATAGCTCCAATAGAGTCTTCTCCAAGCCTAGATAGTTCCATCAGGCTCTATCCAAGCCCAGATAGGTGCACTAGGCTCTTCTACAAACCTAGATAGGTCCGCCATGGTTACCTTGATTGTATTAAGCCATCGAGTTGCTAGCCTTCTTTTTGCGTTGTTCTTTCCATTTTTCCGCCAATGATGTTCTTCTCCATTGATTGCTCTCTTCGTATGATGTGTAATAATAATATTTATTCATTTGTATAGCATTATTAATTCCATAGCGCTTTACGTTTGCAAAACTGTCCCCATCAGGGCTCACAATCTAAATGTGTAGACAAGTCGTATCTTGTAACATCCTTCTCCACCTCCACATTATGAAGGCGTTGATCCTTCTTCTGTCTTGTTTCTTTATCGTCCATGGCTTAGTTGTCTATCCTGCTTAGTCCGTCTATCTATGTCTCCCTATAAACGATGTGACTCGCCGCCTTGACACCTCACATAGTGTGTTCTGGAGTCTCGCAGTCGGTGCCTGGATGTGTATTGGGTCCTGCCTAGAAGGCACCGATTGATGATCGATAATTATTCCATCTTTGGATCCTTGTTTTACCTTGCTCTGGTTTTTAAAGAACCCGTTGTGTGCCTTGTATTCCCATACTCTTTTGAGATTTTTATTGATCTGCTCAATTAGGATTTATTTCACCAACCCCCCCGTTGCATGGTCTGCATTTTATTTTGTGTGTCTTTTTATTTCACTTTAGTCACCTCTTACTTGGAGCCGCTATATTTGAGACACCCTGGAGTAGGACGCTATATTATGTTCGTCTCACCTGCTCGGATGTGAAGCATATACCTAATGGCGGGTTTACACGTTGCGATATCGTAGTACGATTTCAATGAAAAGTCACGTGGTTCAATTGTTGGACCCGAGATCGTTCCTGCGTTGTATGGTGTGAACGTCCAATACGATGCAGGAACGATGTCAATGCGATATCGGGGATTGAATGAGCGTGCTATTCAATGCCCCGATATTGAAGGGAGATTGGAGTTGGATCGTGCTGTGTAAATGCACAACTACGATGCGATTTGAAATGTCACCCATTCACTCCCATGTTAAGTGTGCGATCCTGGGTTGGGGGGCGTAGACATCGCACGGACGTTGTATTCCGATATCGCAGCGTGTAAACATCCAATGCGATGCGGGAGAAACGTGCACTAAATGCGCGCTCCCGCGCCATTGAGTTGCGATATCGGAACGAGATTGAAGCGTGTAAACCCACCATAAGAGCTTGGATAGCACCAATCAAATGGATTAACTGAATGTTGTACCTTGTATCCAAATATCATATATGGTGTTGTTTTCTGCTGGTAAAAATACGCTTTGTCCGAGCTGATGTAGGCTCAGATACTATGGCCACTATTGGTGCCCCTTTTCCTATTATTCAGTGTGGGTCGTTATTTCTAGCTGTACGGCAGTTAAGAGGTTAAAACCGCCACTGCCAGCCAGCGTTGTAAACCCTGACTCCCCACACCACGGGCTGTGACCTACTGCGCATGCGCGCGGCGCCGCGGCCATGTGATCGTGACGCGGCCAGCAAGGGGCGGAGCAGGAAGTAAGACGTTACTGAGAGGAATTCCTCTACCCTGCATCCGCTTCTGGCCGCAGTCCTGATCACCTCTGACTAGCGACAGCTGCGTGGCATGCGCAGAAGGTAGTCACACCCCCTATATGGCCTTTGTTTATAGCGCTCCTACCCTTGCAACACTGACCACACTGTTCCCTGAGGAAGGACAGAAACATGTGTCGGGGCTCCTCCCTGACACGAGTAGCATTCACTGGAACTACTGGGTATGTCTGTTTTTTGCTTCTTCTGCTGCTAATCTGCATTATGCACTTTATCTCTCGGGCCCCTGGGAGGGTTTCACAAAAACCTATAGAGACTTGATGCTGCCTCCCCCTCCCACCTAGGCAGTCTGAGATTAGCCCATTGAACGCAATGTGACTTATTGAGTTTCTCAGTATCTGCATTTTGCACAGATTTGATGATTTTTCCCCCCTATTGTATCCTGTGATGTGATTCCTGCCACTCGTGTTGGTTCTCTCCCTCATATCCCCATTTGTATCCACGTTACCTTGTGATTGGATGTAACTTGTTGCAATATTTGTGTCACTGCTTTGATTAAATACAGCAACTTTGCTTTTGCAATAACCCGTGTCCATTCTAGTAATTGATGTACCTTTGAAGACTAGTCCTTTCGGTTTTCATATATGTATCGTGTTTGGTACCTTACAATGAGGTCCGATTTCCTTGCTAATTTTCTTATTATTCATATATGCTTGAGGCAGTGGTGTGGCCTAATGTGGGTGTGGCTTAATATGGGTTTGGTTTCCCTACACACAATCACGGAACCTGTTGTTAAAAATTTGAGTCCCACCCCTGCCCAGACCCTTGTGGGCCCGACATCTTTGGCGCTCACGAACAAGACGAACCAACCCAAGAACTGGGTTTTGTGCACCTTACAGACTTTATTGGCCACTTTAAAAAGGACTTGAACTGACTATGCACGGCACCCAAGAACTTTTTCCCACCATTCTCAGTGGATCCAAAATGGTGGCCTTGAAAATGTAAGAGACAATGTGCTGGCCCAGGGGCATGTCTCGGGCCCCTTTCCATGGGAGGGCCATACCAGAGGCACGAAACTGTTTGCCCGCCCCGATTGCCATCAAATAACCAAGGTTGGTGGGCCAAAGACTAAACAACCCCTGCCGGAAACTAAAAATGCCAGCAGGGACGGAGCAACGCAACGGAGGTCCAGCAACCAGGATCTGGAACCGGGAGCAAAAGACCGGTTCACAGTTGAGCTCCCGGTAGCCAGTCAGGACCCGCCAGCCGAGATGCAGCCCATCATCATTAGTGTAGAAGTCGGGACAGAGCGAGATGACCCTGAGGCCCTACCTGATGACAGCGGCAGCGAGACCGGAGAGGAGTCCGAGATAGCTGAGGAGCCGTCCAGCCAGCCAAGCTCTGAGGAGGATGATATCAAGGAAGTCGGGGCATCCGATGCAGAAGGAGCATCAACCGCACGGACCGGCTAGACAGGTCAATGTAGCCGCAATCATAGGTGAGCGGAACTGTGCACCAGTGCCGAAGCACTCAGACCGGGACTTGTATCACAATGACTGTATGAGCTGTGAGAGACATGCGGGGCCCCGTGGATAGTGCGCACTGCGTGTATGCAAATGTGATAAGTAAATTGCAATACCCTGGTCCTGTATATAGTTGGTAAATGTGAAGACTGCTTTTTCTTTTGCAAAATCCATAGACTTTCATGAGGACTTTTGCTTAGAACTGTTTGCAATGTTACAAGAATTGAGTGTGACTGCGGGAAGCACAGAGGCAGAACGTCTGTGAGAGACAGAGAAGGGCCCTTCAGGGGACACCCCAGGGATGGGACCCAGAAGGAGCAGCGACCCAGACAGAGAGAGGCAGACAGAGGGTGACTGAACACCCTGGCATAGTCCAAAGCGGGGTACAGGCTCCGAAGCGGTGCAGAGGTCCATCGCTGAGCCACGTATACCGGTATGACCGAAAGCTTTATAGGAGCACGATCCGCCTGCTGTTCCTGGCTCCCCTCTCTCTGGGCTCTTTGGGAGTCGGGACTGTATCTGGAGACCTCCCCGGTCATCGGGTTTCTGTGAACCTTATAGGTTCTCACAGGTGCGGGCCCCAGCACCCGGTTTCTTTCCTGCAGCAAACTCTCTGGTTACTTCTTGCTCCTTACATTGAGTGAACTCTCCGGTGAGTTTCTTTCTCCTTTCCTTCTTTACTGGGATCTCTTCTTGCTGTCCTGAGTCCTTCAGCCGAGGAGACCCTACTTGTTCCTTACTCCACGACTCTCACTCGTCTAGACTCAACTCCTTCTTCCCCGAGTCCTAGACTCCTCTAGACTAGGCTCTCAAGTCGCCATTCTGCTGAAAAAGCCCTCTCTTTTTCCTACTATATATCCTCCCGGGGTCCCTCCCACCTGCTGACTAGTGTGGGGTGTGTGTTCTAGGGTTCCACATACTGGCCTTAACCTCCACTTGCAGTGGGGAGACTACACCACTTTTATGGGTGTAGTACCCCTTTTGTGGCACCTACATCGTGGGGCGCCACATAGGACAGTGGAAGAGATAAAGGAAGGCACATCACTGGAGCCTCAGAGAGACATTGCTTCCTCCTATGACACCTGGTTCAGTACCTGAGCCATAACACCTGTGAACTGTGTATAAGCTGAAGGTAACTGGAGTAAAGAACCCTAGCACAGCAAGCAAGTGCCTGTGTTTCATCCTGGTTAACTGTGACATTCCAGTTTCACAGCAGAGACTGGGCTGCACTAGTCCTACCATCACACTTCACTGCCCCGGGGGACTCTGCTTGACCTGTAGGGAGCTACAACACCTTGCTGCCATCCATCCCCTCGGAGGTCTGCAGCAGCGCCGGTGCCATCACCAGATCTACAGGTGATGTCATGACATCTTTATAAACTTTTACCCCTGTAAATTCCCCTTTTCTTGTCACCCAAGGGCACAGACTCGGGCATCGACCACCCGTGACATCCTTGCACCTGATTGCCTGAGATCTGAGTACCCAGACCCTTGTGGGCCCGACACTAGGTGCCCTAGGTCCCAGTTCCTGTGCTGGCAATGGTGTCTGTGCTTAGGGTGCATGCGGCCACACCTTCCCTGGTTTATTAGGTGAAGGGTGGGTGCTTGAATTGCTGTCCTCAGCCTGTAGCTGAGGGTCAGCTCTTATTTAAAGTTCCTCTTCCTTGTTGGTCGTCGCCAGAGCTTCTCATTAGGTTTCAGAACCTACCATGTGTGTTGATTCAGCATGCTGCTTCTGGTCTCCCTGTGTCTTCAGTTCTTTTTCTGCCTTCAACAAGTTCTGGATAGCTGTTGTCTTCTTGTCTTTGTCCCTGGACCCGTCCTGTCTGTATTGGTACCAAAGTCATTTTCTTTGTATGTGGATTCCTGCCTGATGTCCGAGATGGCCCTGAGGTCTCGTCTAGTGTCTGAGATGGCCCTGAGGTCCCATCCGGTGTCCGAGATTGCCCGGAGATGTCGCCTGGTGTCCAAGATTGTCCAGATATCCAGCCTGGAGCCCGACATGGTCCAGAAGTCCCGCTTGCTGTCCGAGAGGGTCCTGTTGTCTTGTGTAATGTGGTGATGTTCAGTAAACTTAATGTTTTTCTAATACCTGAAGTGTGTGGTGTCACATGCCCACATGCCCAGCTGCTACAGAGCCTGGTCACTTCCCTTCCCTAGTCTGGGCAGGCCAGTGTCTCCCCTGTGGTCCAGGTGGTCCAGTGGGTCCACAATATATTTCCACCTGGGATGCACACCACACGTCGCCTAGGCCTGGCGGCATGGGAGCTTAAGCCAACTCGTCCCTCGTAACACCCAGCCATAAAGTGAGTGCTTGTCTCACTCACTTATGGCTGTCTTCCATGTGTTGTCATGCTGTTCATGTATTTATTGGTGTGCACCAAATATTACTCCAATCTTGATTTATGTAGCCTTTCTGGCATACAGAATGCCAGTTCTTTTGATGAATTTGATGACTAGCCATGACTGGACACCTTTGAAGATGTTTTCTATATGGTTCATATGGTCTGCCATACATTTCAATGGTGTTTGGGGGTTTGGGCAAACTGTTTGGCGAACAATTTTGTGAACACCCAACATTTAGGGTAGCAAGGAAATAAGATACAAAACGTAAGCACCCTATTGGTTGTAGCAAAAAACTAAGATACAAAACCTAATCATCCTACTAGTTGTAGCAAACATAAGATACGAAACATAAGTATCCTATTGGTTGTAGGAAACATAAGATACAAAATATAAGCATCTGATTGGTTGTAGCAAACATAAGATACAAAACATAAGCATCCGATTGGTTGTCGCAAGGAAATGAGATATGAAACATAAGAATCCGATTGGTTGTCGCAAGGAAATGAGATATGAAACATAAGAATCCGATTGGTTGTTGGTTGTAGCAAAGAAATATGATACAAAACATAAGAATCTTAGTGGTTGTAGCTAAGAAGTAGCATGCAAAACATTAGAATCCTATTGGTTGTAGCAAAAAAAAAATATACAAAACATAAGCATCCTCAAATTGTAGCTAAAAAATAAGATAAAAGACTTAAGCATCTTGTTGGTTCTAGCAAAGAACTAAGGTACAAAACATAAGCATCTCATTGGTTATTAGCATTTCACTACTGATTGGATATATGTTTCAATTTTCTACATCATTGGATGTTCATTTCAAACCAACATGTTCACATCTCAAGCCTTTGTTTGGCATAGTGTGGGCATAATGCCATGGGGTTATGTGTCTGTGTGAGTGTCGCAAACCTCTATCTATGACAATTGTACATTGGACTCTTTATAAGCGAGATGTTTAAAAACCATGAAGTTGTTATTATTATTATTATTATTATTATTATTATTATATTACAGTTACACATAGAAAATAAAATCATTATGCTGGATTTTGTATTAAATCACTAGTCGGGCACTTCCCAAGCATCTAGGACTGTGTGATATATGGGTGGATGATGGGTGCAGAGCCCAGTACGGTGGCTCTTTGTAGCTGACAGATTGTTATTTTGTCAACTCCAATTGTTTTCAAGTGCTGGACAAAGATTTTAGGCCCCGCAGCCAGTGTGCCGATCACCACTAGGACCACCGTCACTGGCTGGTGCTGATTACCACTGGGACCATTGTCACTGGCTTGTGCTGATCACCACTGGGACCATTGTCACTGGCTTGTGCCAATTCTCATTGGGATCACCGTCACTGGCTTGTGCCGATCACCACTGGGACCACCCTCACTGGCTTGTGTCGATGACCACTGGGACCACCGTCACTGGCTTGTGCTGATTACCACTTGGACCACCTTCACTGGCTCGTGCCAATTACCGCTGGGACCACCGTCACAGGCTTGTACCGATTACCACTAGGACCACCGTCACTGGCTTGTGCCGATCACCACTGGGACCACCATCACTGGCTTTTGCCAGTCACCACTGGGACAACCTTCACAGGCTTCCACCGATTACCACTGGGACTACCGTCACTGGCTTGTGCCGATTACCACTGGGACCACCATCACTGGCTTGTGCCGATTACCACTGGGATCACCGTCACTGGCTTGTGCCGATTACCACTGGGACTACCGTCACTGGCTTGTGCCAATTACCACTGGGACCCACCATCACTGGCTTGTGCCGATTACCACTGGGATCACCGTCACTGGCTTGTGCCGATTACCACTGGGACTACCGTCACTGGCTTGTGCCAATTACCACTGGGACCACCTTCACTGGCTTGTGCTGATTACCACTGGGATCACCGTCACTGGCTTGTGCCGATTACCACTGGGGCCACCCTCACTGGCTTGTGCCAGAGTCTCTGCAGTTCGATCTTTAAGTCCTCATAGCGTGTAAGTTTTCGAGTTTCTTCTCCTCAATCCTGCTGTCGCCTGGTATTGCCACATCGACGATCCGCACTTCCTTTTCTCTTAAAATGGTAAGGTCCGGAGTATGGTGTTCCAAGACTTGATCAGTCTGAATTCGCATGACCCATAGTAGTTTTGCATGTTCATTTTCAACAACCTTTTCAGGTTTATGATCCCACCAGTTCTTTGTGACCGGCGGATGGTAATTGTGGCACAAGATCCAGTGAATCATCTGAGCGGCCGTATTCTGCCTTTGCTTGTAGTTTGTGCGATCTTCTTGCAGCAGCTCAGTATATGATCCATTGTGTCATCTGCTTCATTGCACAGTCGACATTCGGGGTCTGTAGAAGAATTTTCAATTTTGGCTTTAATTTCATTTGTGCGAATGGGGCTGCTAGAATTAGGCTCTATGTTTCCTTTTTTAATGTTCCATCAGTAAGCAACGAACAGGTCTTTTCCTTGTCGATCTTAATCTCAATTTTAATATATTTATTATTATTTTTATTATTATTAAATAATAATTATAATTAATATTATTAAATGTTTAAAACAATACTCAAAACATATTTCCCATTTTTATATATTTACACAAAATATTTTAAAACGAGATTTAAAATCCTCCAAAGCATGACATTTCTCGTTCTACTTTCCGGATCGCGGTTTATTCTCGGCTAAGAATCTTTTTTATTTTTTTATACTAGGAACCTGTGGATAAAGTGTATTTATAATTGGAAGAATCGCTTTATGGTTTCTATCATGTTTGACATTTGTGGTGGATGTTTCCGGTGTTCATCATTAGCATTCTGGCAGTCCGCTGGGATTTCTTCCCTCTTGTATATCGCACTGTAACGCTATAAAATTCATCCCTGTGATCCGTGTGTATCATGTAAACAAGTTCTTATAGGAGCCAAAGCCGCTGGATATTAGATGATAAGTGAGAAAAGAATCAAACTAGATCTCAATCTTTTTGAAGATTTTGTAATTATTAGATTCTGAATTTTACATTTTTCAACAAAAAAAGAAAGCAGAAAATAAAATGTAAAATCTGGATTTACTTCAAATATTTCAGAAAAGAAGCAATTATTAGTTCTCTCAAAATACAGAAAAAGGTGGAATATGCCTAAAACAACAATCTAACGCCATAAAGCCTAGACCTGCTCACTTCGTTACCTGTAAGGCTGGCTTCACACCACGGCAAGGTCCGGTCTGGGGGTGTCCGGTGTAAACCAGATAGCCCCGGACCAGTTTTTGGCCCCATAGTAGCCTATGGGGCCAGATGGAGCCGGATGGCAGCTCTCTGCCATCAAGTTTCATCTCTGCAGAGATTATTCTCACCGTTTTTGCACCATTTTTGGGTCCTGGGAGAAAAATCTTCCCAAAAAGCCGGATCCCAGATTTGCCCGGATTGTACCGGATTCTCCCGGATTTGGGGCAATCTGGTACTCCCTAACATGGAAGCCTATGGGGCCGGATTGCCCTGGTCCGGGCGAATCCGGGAACTGCATACCGGTGGCTGCACGCCGCTGTTGTTTCAGGACCGCGGCTAGCTCCATGCTAGCCGCGATCTTGAAAAATCAGTAGCTGCGGCTGCAATTACAGCCATCCGGCAGCACACCGGACCGAAGGGCACATTTGGACCTCCGGTTCTGTGTGCTGATCCAGTCTGGGGCTGTCTGGTTTACACCGGACAGCCCTGGACTGGACTTGCCGTGGTGTGAAGCCAGTGTAACACATTACACTTGTTTCTTTGTTTTCATCAACAAACTGACATTTCTTTAGGTGGCCAGCAGATGCAGATGAACACATTGAACATAATGCATGCAGTTTTGTGCCAAAATTGCACTAAAAAAAGCATGAAAACCACGTCAAAAACCACCCTGCAGTTTTGGTGCACAAAAAAAGCAGGATGTGATATCACAAGAAGAGTAAAATTAAATACCGCCACTTCAGTTACAGTACAGGTGAGAGCAGCAGAGTGTTTAGTGCGTCTGCAGGGATAGCGTTATTTTTACCGGAATGTCGTGGTATCAACATATGAGGATTAATGTTTTTTTCTTTCTGTTTGATCATTGAAAAAAAAAAAAAAGCAATGTGGGGCTTAGCTACATTTTTTGCTTCCAGTCAGGTACAACTAGACAGCTGGGGGCTGAAATCCTCAGCATGGGGTGATCCAAACATTCTTCCCCCCAGATTCAAGTTGTAGCCCACAGCCATCCCAGAAGAAGGCACATTCATAGAAGTGCCATTTTCTGGCACTGTACCCCTACTCTTCCAGCGGTCCTGGTGGCGGTGGAATGTTAGGTATTTTAAGGGGTTAATGCCGGCTCTGTATTGGCAACTGGCACTGAACCCAAAATTCATAGTGTCAGGACAATATTACACCTGGCCACTATGAATATCTAGTAAACTGTATCAAAGTCAACACTGAGAAGAGAAGATTTTAATTGAAATAAAACACAAAACACATCCCTGTTTCCCCTCTTTAATAACTAAAAACAAACCCTCTGATGATAAATCCACAGATGAATATTTTTTGCCTCTCTGTGAGCAGACACACATCTGCTCATAGTGATATCGGGCTCAAACTGACACCTGGCAGTAAGAAAGTTCATCTAAGTTCACACCTGAGCCACGTCAGCTGACCATCTACAGTTAGGGCCAGAAATATTTGGACAGTGACACAATTTTCGCGAGTTGGGCTCTGCATGCCACCACATTGGATTTGAAATGAAACCTCTACAACAGAATTCAAGTGCAGATTGTAACGTTTAATTTGAAAGGTTGAACAAAAATATCTGATAGAAAATGTAGGAATTGTTCACATTTCTTTACAAACACTCCACCTTTTAGGAGGTCAAAAGTAATTGGACAAATAAACATAACCCAAACAAAATATTTTTATTTTCAATATTTTGTTGCGAATCCTTTGGAGGCAATCACTGCCTTAAGTCTGGAACCCATGGACATCACCAAACGCTAGGTTTCCTCCTTCTTAATGCTTTGCCAGGCCTTTACAGCCGCAGCCTTCAGGTCTTGCTTGTTTGTGGGTCTTTCCGTCTTAAGTCTGGATTTGAGCAAGTGAAATGCATGCTCAATTGGGTTAAGATCTGGTGATTGACTTGGCCATTGCAGAATGTTCCACTTTTTTGCACTCATGAACTCCTGGGTAGCTTTGGCTGTATGCTTGGGGTCATTGTCCATCTGTACTATGAAGCGCCGTCCAATCAACTTTGCAGCATTTGGCTGAATCTGGGCTGAAAGTATATCCCGGTACACTTCAGAATTCATCCGGGTACTCTTGTCTGCTGTTATGTCATCAATAAACACAAGTGACCTAGTGCCATTGAAAGCCATGCATGCCCATGCCATCACGTTGCCTCCACCATGTTTTACAGAGGATGTGGTGTGCCTTGGATCATGTGCCGTTCCCTTTCTTCTCCAAACTTTTTTCTTCCATGATTCTGGTACAGGCTGATCTTTGTCTCATCTGTCCATAGAATACTTTTCCAGAACTGAGCTGGCTTCTTGAGGTGTTTTTCAGCAAATTTAACTCTGGCCTGTCTATTTTTGGAATTGATGAATGGTTTGCATCTAGATGTGAACCCTTTGTAATTACTGTCACTACTGTCATGGAGTCTTCTCTTTACTGTTGACTTAGAGACAGATACACCTACTTCACTGAGAGTGTTCTGGACTTCAGTTGATGTTGTGAACGGGTTCTTCTTCACCAAATAAAGTATGCGGCGATCATCCACCACTGCTGTCATCCGTGGACGCCCAGGCCTTTTAGAATTCCCAAGCTCACCAGTCAATTCCTTTTTTCTCAGAATGTACCCAACTGTTGATTTTGCTACTCCAAGCATGTCTGCTATCTCTCTGATGGATTTTTTCTTTTTTTTCAGCCTCAGGATGTTCTGCTTCACCTCAATTGAGAGTTCCTTTGACCACATGTTGTCTGGTCACAGCAACAACTTCCAAATGCAAAACCACACACCTGGAATCCACCCCTGACCTTTTAACTACTTCATTGATTACAGGTTAACGAGGGAGACGCCTTCAGAGTTAATTGCAGCCCTTAGAGTCCATTGTCCAATTACTTTTGGTCCCTTGAAAAAGAGGAGGCTATGCATTACAGAGCTATAATTCCTAAACCCTTTCTCCGATTTGGATGTGGAAACTCTCATATTGCAGCTGGGAATGTGCACTTTCAGCCCATATTATATATATAATTGTATTTCTGAACATGTTTTTGTAAACAGCTAAAATAACAAAACTTGTGTCACTGTCCAAATATTTCTGGCCCTAACTGTACGTCACACACCACCAGCCCAATCTGGAAGCCGCGACTCACTGAAGTCACTGTTCAAGTAAGAATGGTGACTGCTAAGCATTGTAGGTACCATGCTTACCTGACCTGTCCTCCGGTGACCTCAGGAGTACACCCGGACGCAGCTGGTGGCCTGTTCATTCAGTGACTGCAGGCTGTGGTGACTAAATGCTATGTTCATCAATGCAGCCTCCAATCACCAAGACGTCACAGAGAATCGTGGTGGGTATGAGGGTCAGGGGGTTAATGAAGATGGAGTACCTAAATGTCTTTGTGTTTTTGTATCTAATATAATGTTTTCTCTCTGTGTTGTGTCTTTTTTACTCTTTACTAGCATTGGCCCAACATTAAGAATTTCAGGCTTAATGCCAGCTGGTAGTACAAGGTTGGCATTAACCCCTAGACACCCGGTTTGCCACTGCTACACAGACACTAGAAGAGTCGGGTAAAGCACCCAGAATTGCTCTTCTATAGCATGGGGGTCCAAATAACGATGGGCCCTCACCCAGCTGAGATTACCAGCTCTCAGCTGCCTGGTTTTACCTTGACTAGCAATTAAAAATAGGGTGGTGCCATATGCATTTTTTTGCCAGCCAAGGGAAAAATAGGCAGCTGAGGGTGCAGCTCGCAACTATCCGCTTTCACTAAGATAGACTTAAAAATACTGCATTGCCCTACGAATATTTTATCCCTTATATTTTTTTTTTTACACACTATGATGACAGGTTGGTTGACATGCACTAGTGTGTATGACAACCAAGCACATACATCTTCCAGATTGTGGAAATAAAGTCTGATTGCAACAGCCAATCACAGACACTCTCACAGAGCATGAGCGTCTGTGATTGGCTGTTGCTGGTCAGTGAAGTGAATATGCAGGTAGTTTAATGGACAGGACCAGAAGTAAGTGAGAGGGAGAACCAGAGAGGGGATACAGAAGCAAGCAAGCAGTGGGAGAGAGGTAAGATGATCTGTGTGTCTGTGTGTGTGTAGGATAACATACAAACATACAGGGTGGGCCATTTATATGGATTCACCTAAATAAAGTTGGATCCAAAATGGCCAACTTCAAAATGGCCGCCATGGTCATCACTCATCAGGAAATGTTTTCCCCCTCCCATGTACTAATGTGCCATAAACAGGAAGTTGATATTACCAACTGTTCCCAATTTATTTAGGTGTATTCATATAAATGTCCCACCCTGTAGAACAGAAGCACTAGTGTAAATGCACACACACATGGCCTATGTTAAGCTACACATTGTGTGGACACACATCCAAACAACTAGCAAACAAATTCCAAATTTTTCAACTTTTCAGCAAAACATTCAGGTACGAGAGGGCTTTATGTCCTATCATTACACTGGTCTCACATCCTGCTCTCTGCACAGAGCCAGCTCTCCAGACTTCCAGTATAGTACATGACCTAATGTGACATCATGCCCACGAGACTGAATGAGGAATGTGGAAGTCTCGGAAGACACTGAAAATTTCTGAGAGGGAGGGCGGAGAGCTGCTCACCCAGGTGTGATGTATTGTCCCCTTTGTGAGTGGTGACTAGTAAGCAGTAGCTAATGAATGATTTATATTAATTCTAAACATTATACAAGCGTAACAGGCAGCTCAGCACTATAGTCCAGGAGTACAATGACTGTACAAAAAATCCGGTCAGGATCTAGTAGGGGTATACAACCTTGGTAGCACAAAACAATACACAGCACCGCAGCAGGATCACAACAGTCCACTGTCAATTTATTATGCTACATAAACCGCACTCGAGAACATGAACTTGAGCCTGCTTTACAAGAACATACCGTACGGTACACAGTCAAATTATCTTACACACGGGTACACTCGCACAGGTTTGGGTCCATGGCTACAGCCAGCTCCAGACCTGGCCTCATCTCATGTGTTCCTTTAGCCGGTGCTCAACCTCTCGGACCTGAGCTGACATCATATCCTGTGACCACTGAGAAGTCACATGATATCGGTCCACCGACCACACCCCAGGAGGAGGAGAGGTATGTGGATGGCCATCCCCTCCCACACATCTGGCCATCCCTAAACCCAGCCCTAAGCAAATATACAAGTTTGTGGGACAATAAGGGCCGCTTTACACACACCAACTTCTGTGTCCAACTTCTGAACAGATCTCTGGTTGCAGTGAAATCATGGACACATTGTTACATTTGTACACAGCCACAAAATGGAGCAATGTGTCCATGATTTCACTGCAACCAGAGATCTGTTCAGAAGTTGGACACAGAAGTTGGTGTGTGTAAAGCGGCCCTTAGACCCAGCAAACGGACCTAGATTTAGATCACAGCAGACCTCTATTCCTCACAATATACCTAGTTGGAACATCACACTCCCCAGAGTTGCCCTTTGATTTGGACACTTTAGAGTTCCAGTGCACTTTGTATGGTCCCCTAGCTTTTCCACTAGAGGGGACTTTTCTGCTATTGTATTTATTGATGTCATTAGGGATTGCATGGCTTTGATTCATCAGTGCCTGTGTCCTTAATGGCCCACTCAGTAGACCCATAATATCTCGCTATCTAGCTGCTGTAGATTACCCTTGTCTGGTTCTTCTACTTTGGTACAAGCCTGCACAAAACGGTAAAAATACAGAAAAATAAGAATTAGCGGTCTATTTCAGAGGCCAAAAACTTTTGTTAACGGTATAATTTCATACTTCATGGATAGACGCTGCACTTCACAACTGCTGGATGAAAGATAATGTATCACAATCACAATCTCACTGACCGCAACTGATAAAACGTTTCAGTGCCACAAACACTCCAATGTCATTCACTGATACGCCAGAGTCCAACATCAATGCCAGCCAGTCGGGGTTGATCTGCTGGCACGTGCTGATCCTGAGGGACACTTTGTTGGACAGTAAAGGGCGTCCATCAGGCAGTTTTTTGGCAGGACGTCTGAACTCTTTTGTACATGGATTACCTTTGTTGCAACATCCCAAATGCCTTTGTGCATCAATTTTTGCTGAGCGACTTTTTACTTTTAGACAAGCACTGGGGATATCAAAACTGGAATAATTCATTAAAAAAATGAGAATAATCCAAATTGGATCATTAGGTCATGAATATTTAAAACAAAAATGCAAATAGGAAAGATTAATAAAAATATAATGATTTAAGAAGGGTTGTATTAAGATGATAGCAAAGGAAATTGTTAAGAAGATTGATCATAAGTACAGATGTAATGAAAAGGTTACTTACATTGATATCTTGATAGCTATAGTGTATTTGTCTTTGATACACTGCTGAGTTTGCTAATTTTCCATCTACAAAGAATGGAGAGGTTTGTAAGCATGGGGGTGAGACATCAAACATTGGGGTTGTTTTTCTGCAAAGGGGACAGGATGACTGCACCGTATTGAAGGGAGGATGGATGGGGTCATGTATTGCTAGATTTTGGCCAACAACCTCCTTCACTCAGTGAGAGCATTGAAGATGGGTCGTGGCTGGGTCTTTAAGCACAACAATGGTCCAATACACACAGGCAGGACAACTAAGGAGTAGCTCCGTAAGAAGCATTGCAAGGTCCTGGAGTGGTCCAGTCAGTCTCCACACCTGAACCCGATAAGAAATCTTTGGAAGGAGCTGAAACTCAATGTTGATCAGCCTGAAAGATCTGGAGAAGATCAGTATGGAGGAGTGGGCCAAAATCCCTGCAAGAACAATAGGAATCATCTGACCTATGTCATTGCAAAGAAAGGTTTCTGTACCAAATATTAAGTTCTGTTTTCCTATTGTATCAAATACTTATTTCACGCAGTAAAGTACCAACTAAATATATAAAAACCATACAATGTGATATTCTGGATTTTTTTAGATTCTGTCTCTCACAGTTGAAATGAACCTATGATAAAAAATTGCAGACCCCTCCAATCTTGGTAGGTGGGAACACTTGCAAAATCGGCAGTGTATAAAATACTTATTTTTATCACTGAATGTTCTATATAGCTATGGTGCCTTGGTAAAGTGCTGTATTTATACCCTGTAAACGTTTCCTCATTTTTTTCACATTATACCAACTAACTTAAATGTTCTTTATTGGGATGTTATATGATATAACAACACTAAGTACAAGTTTTTGGGAAGTGTAAAGGAAACAGCTGAT
>JARQOC010003072.1:0-19361 GCA_033576535.1 Allobates femoralis | reverse complement strand
ACGGGCCCAAAGGGGTGGAAGGTAGAACCATTAAATTAATTTAAAAACGACTTTACTAATGTTCCTATAAAAAAGTCCCACAGAGGGGAAGCCAGCATGTCAGCACCCTTTTGAAAAACCCCATTGTGCATGCCCTTGACAACTTTAAAGCTAAGCAGTGAGAGCCTTGGGTCAGGGGCGGGGGATGGGAGACCCAAAATGAAGCCCAAGGGGGAAATTAAATGGAACCAGGGCTACATTGACTTTTGACAGGCCAAAAGGGCTGGTAAGAGTAAAGCCATTGACTTTAATTAAACCTGACTTTTACAAATGTATGCCTTCAAAAGTCCCACAGAGGGGAACCAGCAGTCACAGCCATTGAAAACCCATTGTGCCCCCTTACAACCTTAAAGCTAAGCAGTGAACCCTTGGTGGGGGCTTTTTGGGAGACCTCATGAGACCCAAATGGAATGTCAATGGGAACCATGGCTAATTGTTTTTGACGGGCCCAAAAGGGTGGTAAGAGTAGAAGCCTTTGACGAATTAAAATGCTTTTACTAATGTATGCCTATCAAAGTCCCACAGAGGGGAAGAGCATGTCAGCACCATTTTTAAAACCCTTGTGCTCCCCTTTTGAAGATCTTGAAGCAAAGCATGAGAGCCTTGGCGGGGCTGGATGGGGACCCATGAGGCCCAAGGAATGTCAATGGGGACCCATGGTACATGATTTGACAGGCCAAAAAGGGTGGTAAAGTAAAGCCATTGACTGAAATTTTAAAACTGACTTTACTAATTTTTGCCTATACAAAATCCCGAGGGGGAACCCAGTGTCGGGCCCCTTTTGAAAACCATTGGCTTGCCCTTGACAGACTCTGAAGTAAGCAGTGAAGTTTGGTCAGGGGCTGGATGGGAGACCTCATGGAAGCCCCCAAGGGGAATGTAAATGGGAACCAGGGCTAATTGATTTTGCGGCCCAAAAGGGGCTGGTAAGAGTAAACCATTGACGTAATTTAAAAACTGACTTTTACTAATGTTTGCCTATACAAAAGTCCCACAGGGGGAACCACATGTCACACCCATTTTTAAACCCCATTTTTCATCCCCTTGCAGATCTTGAAGTAAGCATGGACCCTTTGGGTCAGGGGCTGGATGGGGGACCCATGGGCCCAATGGGAATGTCAATGGGAAAACCATGGCTACATTGGTTTTTTGACGGGCCCAAAGGGGCGGGAAAGAGTAGAGCCATTGACTGAAATTTAAAAACGATTTTATAATGTATCCCTATAAAAAAAGTCCCAAGAGGGGAAAAGCCACATGCAGCAGCCATTGTAAAACCCTTGTGCATGCCCTTGCAGACTTTTTGAAGCAAAGCAGTGAAAACCCTTGGGTAAAGGGGGGGATGGGAGACCTCATGAGAGTCCCATGGGGGGAAACCAAGGCTACATTGACTTTTGACAGGCAAAGGGCTGGAAAGGGTTAGAAGCCTTTTGACTGAAATTTAAAACTGACTTTTACTAAGTATGCCATAAAAAAGCCCCACGGGGGGAAGAATGTCAGCAGCCATTGTAAACCTTTTGTGCATCCCCTTGACGACTTTTGAAGCAAGCAGTGGAGCCTTGGGTCGGGGCTGGATGGGAGCCCTCTGGGGGAGTAATGGGAATGTCAATGGGGGGCCCATGGCTAATTGTTTTGAAGGAAAAAGGGCGGGTAAGGTAGAACCCATTGACTTAATTAAAACTGATTTTTACTAAGTTGCCTATAAAAAGTCCCCACAAGGGGAAGCCAGCATGTCACGCCTTTTAAAACCCCTTTTTGTGCATGCCCTTGACAGACTCTTGAAGCTAACAGGGGGAACCCTTGGGTGGGCTGGATGGGAGCCCTCATGAGGAGCCCAATGGGAATGTAAATTGGGGACCAGGAATTTGTTTTTTGAAGGCCCAAAGGGCGGGAAAAGAGTAAAAGCCTTGACTGAAATTTAAAACGATTTTACAATGATGCCTAAAAAAGCCCCACGAGGGGAAGCCAGCTTCGACCCTTTTGGAAACCCCCCATTGGCTTTCCCTTGACAACTTTTGAAGCAAAGCAGTAGAGCCTTGGTCAGGGGCTGGATGGGAGACCTCAGGGGAACCCGGGAATTTCAATGGGAGACCATGGCTACATTGATTTTGACAGGCCAAAGGGGCTGGTAAGAGTAGAAGCCATTGACTGAAATTAAAACTGCTTTACTAATGATGCCTATACAAAATCCCACGATGGAACCCAGCATGTCGGGCCCCATTGTAAACCTTGTGCATGCCTTGAAGACCCTTAAAAGCTAAGCAGTGAGAGCCTTGGTAGGGGGGGATGGGAGACCTCATGAGATCCCAAGGGGAAACGGGAACCAGGGGCTACATTGACTTTTGACAGGCCAAAGGGCGGGTAAGAGTAGAAGCCATTGACTGTAATTAAAACTGACTTTTACTAATGTATGCCTATACAAAAGTCCCACAGATGGGAAGCCAGCATGTCAGCAGCCATTGTAAACCCCATTGTGCATGCCCTTGACAGACTCTTGAAGCTAAGCAGTGAGAGCCTTGGTCAGGGGCTGGATGGGAGACCTCATGAGAGTCCCAATGGGAATGTCCCAATGGGAGACCATGGCTACATTGACTTTTGACAGGCCAAAGGGCTGGTAAGAGTAGAAGCCATTGACTGTAATTAAAACTGACTTTTACTAATGTATGCCTATACAAAAGTCCCAAGATGGGAAGCCAGCATGTCTAGCAGCCATTGTAAACCCATTGTGCATGCCCTTGACAGACTCTTGAAGCTAAGCAGTGAGAGCCTTGGTCAGGGCTGGATGGAGACCTCATGAGAGTCCCAATGGGAATGTCAATGGGAGACCATGGCTACATTGACTTTTGACAGGCCAAAGGGCTGGTAAGAGTAGAAGCCATTGACTGTAATTAAAACTGACTTTTACTAATGTATGCCTATACAAAAGTCCCACAGATGGGAAGCCAGCATGTCAGCAGCCATTGTAAACCCATTGGCATGCCTTGACAGACTCTTGAAGCTAAGCAGTGAGACCCTTTGGGTTAGGGGCTGGATGGGGAACCTCATGAAGCCCAAGGGGAAATGTCCCAATGGGAGACCATTGGCTACTTTGACTTTGACGGGGCCAAAGGGCTGGTAAGAGTAAAAGCCATTGACTGTAATTAAAACTGACTTTTACTAATGTATGCCTATACAAAAGTCCCACAGATGGAAGCCACATGTCAGCAGCCATTGTAAACCCATTGTGCATGCCCTTGACAGACTCTTGAAGCTAACATTTGAGAGCCTGGCCCAGGGCTGGAGGGGAGACCTCATGAGAGTCCCAATGGGATGTCAATGGGAGACCATGGCTAATTGACTTTTGACAGGCAAAGGGCGGGAAAAGAGTAGAAGCCCATTGACTGTAATTAAAACTGACTTTTACTAATGTATGCCTTTTACAAAAGTCCCACAGATGGGAAGCCAGCATGTCGCAGCCCATTGTAAACCCATTGTGCATGCCTTGACAGACTCTTGAAGTAAGCATGAGAGCCTTGGTCAGGGCTGGATGGAGACCTCATGAGAGTCCCAATGGGAATGTCAATGGGAGACATGGCTACATTGACTTTGACAGGCCAAAGGCTGGTAAGAGTAGAAGCCATTGACTGTAATTAAAACTGATTTTTTACTAATGTATGCCTATACAAAAGTCCACAGATGGGAAGCCAGCATGTCAGAAAGCCATTGTAAACCCTTGTGCATGCCCTTGACAGACTCTTGAAGCTAAGCAGTGAGACCCTTTGGGTTTCGGGGGCTGGATGGGAGACCTCAATGAGAGTCCCAATGGGAATGTCAATGGGAGACATGGCTACATTGACTTTTGACAGGCCAAAGGGCGGGTAAGAGTAAAGCCATTGACTGTAATTAAAACTGACTTTTACTAAGGTATGCCTATACAAAAGTCCCACAGATGGGAAACCAGCATGTCAGAAAGCCATTGTAAACCCATTGTGCATGCCCTTGACAGACTCTTGAAGCTAAGCAGTGAAGCTTGGTCAGGGCTGGATGGGAGACCTCATGAGAGTCCCAATGGGAATGGTCAATGGGAGACCATGGCTTACATTGACTTTTGACAGGCCAAAGGGCTGTAAAGTAAAGCCATTGACTGTAATTAAAACTGACTTTTACTAATGTATGCCTATACAAAAGTCCCACAGATGGGAAGCCAGCATGTCAGCAGCCATTGTAAACCCATTGTGCATGCCCTTGAACAGACTCTTGAAGCTAAGCAGTGAGAGCCTTGGTCAGGGGCTGATGGGAGACCTCATGAGAGCCCATGGAAGCTCAATGGGATGACCATGGCTACATTGACTTTTGACAGGCCAAAGGGCTGGTAAGAGTAGAAGCCATTGACTGTAATTAAAACTGACTTTTACTAATGTATGCCTATACAAAAGTCCCACAGATGGGAAGCCAGCATGTCAGCAGCCATTGTAAACCCATTGTGCATGCCCTTGACAGACTCTTGAAGCTAAGCAGTGAGAGCCTTGGTCAGGGGCTGGATGGGAGACCTCATGAGAGTCCCAATGGGAATGTCAATGGGAGACCATGGCTACATTGACTTTTGACAGGCCAAAGGGCTGGTAAGAGTAGAAGCCATTGACTGTAATTTAAACTGACTTTTACTAATGTATGCCTATACAAAAGTCCCACAGATGGGAAGCCAGCATGTCAGCAGCCATTGTAAACCCATTGTGCATGCCCTTGACAGACTCTTGAAGCTAAGCAGTGAGAGCCTTGGTCAGGGGCTGGATGGAGACCTCATGAAGTCCCAATGGAATGTCAATGGGAGACCATGGCTACATTGACTTTTGACAGCCAAAGGGCTGGTAAGAGTAGAAGCCATTGACTGTAATTAAAACTGACTTTTACTAATGTATGCCTATACAAAAGTCCCACAGATGGGAAGCCAGCATGTCAGCAGCCATTGTAAACCCATTGTGCATGCCCTTGACAGACTCTTGAAGCTAAGCAGTGAGAGCCTTGGTCAGGGGCTGGGATGGGGAGACCTCATGAGAGTCCCAATGGAATCATGGGCCAGGCTATGACTTTTGACACCAAGGCTGTAAAGTAAGCCATTGCGTAATAAATGCTTTTACTAATGTATGCCTATAAAAAGTCCACGAGGAGCCCATGCAGCACATTTAAACCTTGTGCATGCCTAAGATCTTGAAGCTAAGAGTGGAGCCTTGGTCGGCGATGGGGACCCTGAGACCAATAAAGGGGGTCAGGAACCATGGTACTTGACTTTTGACAGCCAAGGCTGGTAAGATAGAAGCCATTGCTGTAATTAAAACTGACTTTTACTAATTTGCCTATACAAAGTCCACAGAGGAAGCCACATGTCAGCAGCCATTTAACCCATTGTCATGCCTTGAAGCCTTTAAGCTAGCAGTGAGAGCCTGTCAGGGCTGGATGGAGACCTCATAAGCCAATGGGAGGGCCCAGGGCTACATTGATTTTCAGCCAAAGGCTGGTAAGAAGCCAGACTGTAATAAATGCTTTTACTAATGATGCTAACAAAAGTCCCCGATGGAAGCACTTTTAGCAGCATTGTAAACCCTTTGCATCCCTTGACAGACTCTTGAAGCAACATGAGAGCCTGGTCGGGGCTGGATGGGAGACCTATGAAGCCAATGGGATGTCATGGAACCATGCTAATGACTTTTGACGGGCCAAAGGGCTGAAAGGAGAAGCCTGACTGTATTAAAACTGACTTTACTAAGTATGCTAACAAAGCCCACGATGGAAGCAGCATGTCAGCAGCATGTAAATTTGCTGCCTTAAGACTTGAAGTAAGCGGGAGCCTGCAGGGCTGGATGGGACCTGAGACCCATGGAATGTCAAGGGAGACCATGGCTACATTGCTTTTGACGGGCAAAGGCTGGTAGTGAAGCATTGACTGTAATAAAACTGACTTTACTAAGTAGCCTAACAAAAGCCACAATGGAAGCACATGCAGCAGCATTGTAAACCCATTGTCCCAAGACCTGAAGCTAAGAGTGAAGCCTTGGTCAGGGCTGGATGGAGCCTCATGAAGTCCCAATGGGAATGTCAGGAGACATGGCTACTTGACTTTTGCAGGCCAAAGGGCTGGTAGAAGGCCAAAGGGCTGGTAAGGGGTAAAAGCATTGATTTAAATTTAAAAACTGACTTTTACAAAGTAGGGCCTATAAAAAAAGCCCACATAGGGGAAAACCCCAGAAATGCCCGAAACCCATTGTAAACCCCATTGGGCATGCCCTTACAACCCCTTTTGAAGCTAACCCCAATGAGAGCCTTGGTCGGGGCGGGATGGGAGCCCCTCATGAAAACCCCCAATGGAAGGCTCTATGGGTGCCCCAAGGGGAGCCATGGTTTCTTTGTTTTTTAAATTTTTGACGGGGCCAAAGGGCGGGTTTAAAAAGTAGAACCCAATTGACTGAAAATTAAAACTGACTTTTACAAATGTATGCCATACAAAAGTCCCACGGAGGGGAAGCCAGAAAGGTCAGCACCATTTTTAAACCCATTGTGCATGCCCTTGCCCGGGCTTTTGAAGTAAGCGGGTGGACCCTTTGGGGTCGGGGGCCCTGGATGGGAAAACCTCATGAAAGCCCCAATTTGGGAATGTCAAGGGGGGAAAAGGCTACATTGATTTTTGGGCGGGCCCAAAAGGGTGGTAAGAGTAAAAAAGGCCATTAATGTTTTTTAAAACTGACTTTTTTAATTACCTATAAAAAAAGTCCCAAAATGGGAACCCAAACTTGTCACAGCCATTGAAAACCCCATTGTGCATCCCCTTGGACGGGCCCTCTTGAAGAAAGGGGATGAAAACCTTTGGGTCGGGGGCTGGATGGGAGACCTCATGAGAGCCCCAATGGGAATGTAAATTGGAGACCAGGGCTACATTGATTTTTGGGAAAAGGCCAAAAGGGCTGGTAAAGTAAAACCCATTGATTTTAAATTTAAAAAACTGACTTTTACTAATGTTTTCCTAAACAAAAGCCCCACAGATGGGAACCCGCATGTCACACCCTTTGTAAACCCTTTGTGATGCCCTTAAAGGGGCCTTAAAAGCAAAAGCAATTGGGGAGCCTTGGCGGGGGGCGGGAGGGGAGACCTCATAAGAGCCCCAATGGGAGGGGTAAATGGGAGCCCCGGGTCCCTTTGATTTTTGACGGCCCAAAAAGGGCTGGTAGAGTAGAACCCTTTGGGACTGAAATTTTAAACTGATTTTTTAACAAAAGTAGCCTTTTACAAAAGTCCCAAGAGGGGAAAACCCAGCATGTCAGCACCCATTGTAAACCCATTGTGCATCTCTTGACAGACCCCTTAAAAGTTAACAGTGAAAAACCTTGGTCGGGGGGCGGGGATGGGAGACCTCATGGGGGCCCCCAAGGGGAATGCCCAAGGGAGACCATGGTTTCATTGACTTTTTGACGGGCCAAAAGGGCTGGTAAGAGTAAAAGCCATTGATTTAAATTTAAAAAAATTTAATTTTTAAACAAAAGTATGCCTATACAAAAGTCCCACAAGGGAAAAGCCACATGCCCAGAGCCTTTGGGAAACCCCATTGTGCATCCCCTTGACAAAACCTTGAACAAACAGTGGCCCCCTTGGTCAGGGGCGGAGGGGAAAAGAACCCCAATAAAAAGGTTTTCCCAATGGGAGACCTTTGGTTTAAAATTGACTTTTAAACGGCCAAAGGGCTGGAAAGAGAAAGAACCCAAATTGGGACTGAAATTTAAAATGACTTTTACTAATGAAATCCTATAAAAAAGGGCCCCAAGAGGGGAAGCCGGGAAATGTAAAACAGCCATTTTAAACCCTTTGGGTGCATGCCCTTAAACGGGCTCTTGAAGCAAAACAGTGGACCCTTTGGGTCGGGGGCTGGATGGGGGGACCTCATGAGGGGCCCCAAGGGGAAATTTAAATGGGGGGGACCATGGCTACATTGACTTTTGAAGGCCAAAAAGGGCTGGTAAGAGTAAAACCCTTTAAAAAAGTAATTAAAATGACTTTTACTAATGTTATGCCTATAAAAAAAGTCCCACAGATGGGAAGAAATTCAGCACCATTGTAAACCCATTGTGCATGCCCTTGCCCGACTCTTAAGCTAACCCGTGAGAGCCTTGGTGGGGGCTGGATGGGAGCCCCTCATGAGAGCCCCAAGGGGAATTTTTTTCAATGGGGGGACCATGGCAAATTTTAAACTTTTGACAGGCCAAAGGGGGGGGAAAAGATAAAACCAAATTGATTTTAAAAATTAAAAAAAAAACTTTTAAATGTACCCTAAACAAAAGTCCCACGGGGGGGGAAGCCAGCATTTCACCCCCCCTTTTAAAAACCCTTGTCTCCCTTTAAAAAGACTTTTAAAGCAAACAGTGAGCCCCTTTGGTCGGGGGTTTGGAGGGAGCCCTCATAAGCCCGGGGGGGAATTCAATGGGAGCCACTCATTACTTTTGACCCCAAACTGGTAAATAGAACCATTACGAAAATTAAAACTTTTTTTTTACTAATTTGCCTATCAAAATCCCACAAGGGGAAGCCACTTTCCCCCCCCCCCCCTTTGGGAAAAAAACCCCTTTTTGGGGCACCCCCTTGAAGACCTTGAACAAAGGAAAACCTTGGTCGGGGGCTGGATGGAGACCTCATGAAGCCCAAGGGGAATTCAAGGGGAACCCAAAGGCAAAAATTAAAACTTTTGACGGGCCAAAAAGGGGCGGGTAAGAGTAGAACCATTGACTGAAATTTTAAAAAAAAATTTTTCAAATTTTTATCCTATACAAAACCCCACAAGGGGAAGCCACATGTCCCCCCTTTTAAACCCTTGGCATGCCCTTGAAACTCTTGAACAAAGCGGGAAAGGCCTTTGGGTCGGGGCTAAAAGGGAGACCTCATAAGCCCAAAGGGGGAATAAATAACCCTACATTGATTTTTGCACCCAAAAGGGGCGGGTAAGATAAAGCCTTTGACTGTAATTAAAACGACTTTTAAAAATGTTCCCAACAAAAGTCCCACAAGGGAACCCACAGTCAGCAGCCTTTTGTAAACCCTTGGGCTTTCCCTTACAACTCTTGAACAAAGAAAGGAGCCCTTTGGGTGAAGGGAACCGGGGCACATTGCTTTGACAGAAAAGGGGGAAATAAACCTTTTGACTGAAAAAACTGACTTTTACTAAGTACCTATCAAAACCCCCACGAAACCACTTTCACCCCTGTAACCCTTGGGCAGTTACAACTTTTGAACTAACATGAACCGGGGGGTTAAAAAAACCTCAAAGCCAAGGAATTAAATGGGAACCCAGACTTACTTTGAAGCCAAAAGGGCCCTTAAATAAACCATTATTTAATTAAAAGATTTTTACTAAAATGCCTATACAAAGTCCCAAGGGAACCCCAATGCCACCTTTTAAAACCCCCATGTGCACCGAAAACCCTTTTTACAAGATAACCTTGCAGGCTTGAACCTCATAACCCAAGGGATGTAAATGGGACCCATGCATTTTCTTTGCACCAAAGCTGTAAATAAACCTACTGAATTAAACTGATTTTTACAATGCCTTAAAAATCCCAAAATAACCAAATTACACCCTTGAAACCCTTGTCATCCCTTTACAACCTGAATAACTGGATTTGTCAGGGCGGGGGAGACCTCAAGACCCAAAATGAAGGGCCCCATGCTACTATTTTTAAGAAAAGGGCTGAAAGAGTAAACCTTGTTTAAATTTAAAAGATTTTTTACTAATTAGCCTTAAAAAATCCACAAAAAACCCCTTCGCACCTTTTAAAACCCATTGTCATCCTTAAAACCCTTAACAAACTGAACCTTGTCGGGGCTGAGGAGCCCATAAAACCCAAAGGAAAGACCAGTACATTGATTTTACACCAAAAGGCTTAAAAAACCATTGACGAAATTAAACACTTTAAAATTATCCTAACAAATCCCACAGAGGGGAACCCATCAACCTTTTTTAAACCCCCATTTCATGTCACACCATTGTAAACCATTGTGAAATGCCCTTGACAGACTCTTGAAGCAAAGCATGAAGCCTTGTCAGGGCGGATGGGAGACCTCATGAATCCCAAGGGGAATGTCAATGGGAACCAGGGCTACATTGATTTTTAAAGGGCCAAAGGCGGGTAAGATAGAAGCCATAAACGTAATTAAACTGATTTACTAATGTATGCCTATACAAAGTCCCACAAGGGAACGCATTCACACCATTGTAAACCATTGCATGCCCTTTTACAGACTCTTACTAAGCAGTGAGACCTTTGGGTCAGGCTGAAGGGAGACCTCAAAGCCCAAGTGTAAGGGGACCATGCTACAGACTTGACAGCCAACTGTAAGAGTAAAGCATTGACTGAATTAAAACTGACTTTTACTAATTATGCCTATACAAATCCCAAAGGGAAACCCACTGTCAGCACCATTGTAACCATTTGCAGCCCTACAACCTTTAAGCTAAGCAGTGGAGCCTTGTCGGGGCGGGTGGAACCTCATAAGCCAATGGAATTTTCAAGGGAGACCATTACATTATTTTGACGGGCCAAAGGCTGTAAAGTAGAAGCCATTGACTGTAATTAAACACTTTTACAAATGTATCCTATAAAAATCCCACAAGGGAACCAGCATGTCACACCATTGTAAACCATTGTGCATGCCCTTACACTTGAAGCTAAGCATAGACCTTGTCGGGGCGGGATGGGAGCCCTCATGAGACCCAATAAGTCAATGGAGACCATGGCTACATTGACTTTACACCAACGGTGAAATAAAGCCATTGATTTAAAAAAAACTACTTTACTAATGTACCTATCAAAAGTCCCACAATGGGAACCAGCTTTTCGCACCATTAAACCCCATGTGATGCCTTGACGACTCTTGAAGTTTAAGCATGAAGCCTTGTCGGGCGGGAGGGAACCAAAACCTGAAGTCAATAACCCAGGGTTTACATTGACTTTGACAGGCAAAGGGCTGTAAGGTAGAAGCCATTGACTTAATTAAAACTGACTTTTACTAATGTACCTATACAAATACCCAAATAACCACATGTCAGCAGCCATTGTAAAACCCATTTGCACCTTGACAGACCTTAAGGGCTAACATGAAGCCTTGTCAGGGCTATGGAGACCTCATAAACCCATAATGTCAATGAGAACCATGCTACATTGACTTTTGACAGCCAAGGCTGGTAAAGTAAAGCCATTGACTGTAATTAAAACTACTTTTACTAATGTATGCCTATACAAAAGTCCCAAAGGGAACAGCATTCACACCATTGTAAACCCTTGTCATCCCGAAAATCTTGAAGTAAGCATAGAGCCTTGTCAGGGGTGATGAACCTCGACCAATGGGAATGTCAAGGGGACCAGGTACTTTGATTTTGGCCCCCAAATGGAAAGTAAACCCATTGCTGTAAAAAAATACTTTTACTAATTATCTATAAAACCCCAAAAACCAGATGCAGCACCCTTTGTAAAACCCATTTGCACCCCTTACAGCCCTTAACTACATGGGGGGCCTTTGGTAGGGGGGGGGAATATAAAGCCCAAGGGGATGCAGGGGGGCCCAGGTAATTGTTTTGACCAAAAAAGGGGGAAAAGGAAACCCTTGACTTAATTAAAACTGACTTTTAAAATTTTAATCCTTTAAAAAGCCCACAAGGGGGAAGAGCAGTCCACCATTGAAACCCATTTGATTTACGATTTGAAGTCTGGACCCTTGGGGCCGGGGGGGATGGAGACCATAAGCCCAAGGGGAAGCCCAGTACATATTTTTAAAAAAGGGTGGTAAAAAAGACAGTAGCTTACAAAATCCCACAAGGAACCACATTCCCCCCATTTAAACCCATTGTCATCCCTTGACAACTCTTAATAAGCATGAACCTTGGTCGGGGGCGGGATGGGACCTCATGAACCCAAGGGGAATTTCAATAGCCATATTATTTGACACCCAAACGGTAAAGAAACCATTACTGTAATTAAAATGACTTTTACAAATTATCCCTAAAAAAAGTCCCAAAGGGAACCCACATTCACACCATTGTAACCCCATTCATCCCTGACAACTTTTGAACACTGAACCTTGTCAGGGCTGGGGGGAGACCTCATAACCCCAAATGAATTCAAAACCCAGGGCTACTTATTTTTGACGGGCCAAAAGGGCTTAAGATAAACCATTGACTGTAAAAAAACGATTTTTACTAATTTGCCTAACAAAATCCCAAAAGGGGAAGCCACATTACACCTTTTAAAACCCCATTTCTCCCCTTTACAACTCTTGAAGCTAACAGTGAACCTTTTCACGGGATAACCTCATAACCCAATAATTCAATGGAGACCATGACATTGACTTTTGCACCAAAGCTGTAAAAAACCTTTTACTGAATTAAAACTGCTTTTCAAATGTACCTAAAAAAATCCCACAGATGAACCGCTTACACCTTTTAAACCCCCTTGCATTGCCTTGACAACTTTTGAACTAACAGGGGCCCTTTCACGGATAACCTCAAAAAACCCCAATAATTAAGGGGGAACCATCTCTTTACTTACAGCCAAGGGGCTGTAAAAAAGCCATTACTTTTAAACATTTTTACAAATGATCCAACAAAAGCCCCCACGAGGGGAACCCCAATTCAAGCCATTGTAAACCATTGGCATCCCTTGACAACTCTTAGCTAACATGAACCTTTTCGGGGCTAGGAACCCAAAGCCCAATAATTAAGGGACCATACATTATTTTTTGACAAAAAAGGGGTGTAAATAAACCTTGACTGAATTAAAACTATTTTACAAGTTCCTATAAAAAAACCCCAAAAAACAGCTTTGAACCAAGGCTGTAAGATGAGCTACGTAAAACTGCCTATGTTGCCTATAAAAGTCCCATGGGAAGCAATGAGACCATGTAAATTTGCAGCCGGCGATTAAGCAAGCGTAAACTGCCTATGGGCCTATAAGGTCCAATGGGAAGCAAGGGGAACCATGAAATTTGACAGCCAAAGGGGCTGGTAAAGTGAAGCCTTGCGTTAAATGTTTACTATGAGATCAATCCACAATGGGAAGCACATGTGCAGCCAAATTTGTGAGCCTTACGATTAAGCTAAAGTAGCCTTGGGGGCAGGGAGCCAGAGTGCCAGGGAACCATGGCTCCTTGATTTTAGGAAGGTAAGAGTAGACCCTTGCTGTTAAAGAATTTATGATCCTAAATCCCAATGGGAACAGCATGAAGCACCAGTTAAATTGAGCCCTTGCGTTAAAATGCTCTGAGCCTTTGGGGCGATGGGAACCATGAGAGCCAGGGAACCTGGCATGGCTACAACTTTGAAGCAAAGGCTGGAGGTGGAGACTTAATTAAGGGTTTATTGATGGCCTTACAAAGCCAAGGGGAAGAGAGCAGCGATTAAAACTATTCTGTGCATCAACACATGGAGCCGTCAGGCGGGGAACCCTGGGCCGGGGAAGCATGGGCGGCATAGACTTTGCAGGGGCTGGAAGGAGACCATATGTATTAAACTGATTTTAAAGGTGTAAAAGCCCACAATAACAGCTTAGGCCTTTTAAACCAGTGATCCCTTACAGATTTAACAAGTAAAACTGCGGGGCTGAGGAACCATGAAGCCGGATGCAATGGGAGACCTTCATGTTTTAAGGAAGGCTAAGGAGACATGCTTTTTTAAACAATTTTAAGTAGCCATAAAATACGAAGTAGTAAAGGCCATTGAACCCATGTCAGCCTGAGACCTTGGCAGCAGAACCCTTTGGGCAGGGGGGGAGACCGGTCAGGGGTATGGGAGACCATGGACTTTTTTGAGGGGCCTTAGGTAACCATGGATTATAAATACTTTTCCCAAGTTGTAAAAAGCCAGATGGAACGCTTCAGAGCTTTAAACCCAGTGAGCCTGACGTTGTAACTGGAGCCTTGGTCGGGTGTGGAGCTTCCATGGGTGATGGGAGACCATGGCCATTGATTTAGGAAATGTAAGATGAAGCATGCGGGAATAAACTGACTTTATAAATGCTTACAAAATCCCAAAAGCCATTTGACAGCTTTGTAACCCATTGTACCCTTGGATCTTGAAAAACTTGACCCTGGGGGCTGGTGGAGCCATGGACCCAATGAAGCCAGGACCAAGGGGGAGACCATGGCTACATTGACTTTACGCCAAAGGGCTGGTAAGGTAGAAGCCATTGATGTAATTAAAACTGACTTTTACTAATGTATGTATACAAAGTCCCACAGAGGGAAGCCAGCATTCAGCAGCCATTGTAAACCATTGTGCATGCCCTTGACACTCTTGAAGCAAGAGGTGGGGCTGGTGGGCATGGAGCCCAGGAGCCAATGGAAGCAAGGGAGAAGACATTGACTTTAAAAAGGCTTAAAGTAAGCATACAATAAACGATTTAAATGTAGCTTAAAACCCAAAGGGGAGCCGCACCCTTAAAACCATGGAGCTTGCAGTCTGAAGAAGATGAGAGCATGGTGATGGGAAAATCATGAATCCGGAATGAAAGGAGGAATGCCATTGACTTTTAACAAAGGCTTTATAAGTTGCTAAAAAACACTTTACAATCGCCATAAAACCAGGGAAGCCGCAGCGAGCAATAACCCTTGGTGGAAACTTGAAGAAGAGTAGGTGTCAGGGGCTGGATAGACTTGAAGCCAAGGTGAATAGCCATGGTAATGACTTTTAAGAAGCTTAAATGCCAGATGAAAAGATTTAAGAGCTTCAAACCCAGGGGAAGGCGATTAGCAGCTGAAATTGTCATGGTTTGGCGGGGGACCTGAAGCTCAGGGACCTGGTAAGGGCTAGGGGACTTGAGAGCCAAGGGTTTTGGTGACCAAGGGATACTACTTACTTTTGCACAAAGGTAAGAGTGAAGCATGTGATTAACATTTTACTTGAGCACAAAAGTACTGGAGCGATGTGACCTGAAACCCATGGGCCTTGGACCTGAAGAGCATAATTGCGGGGCAGGGGAAATAGAGCCAAGGATGTAATAAGACTCTAATGTTTTAAAGCCAAAAGGGTGGAAGGCCATTGACTGTAAAATGATTTTACATTAGCTACAAAGCCCGAGGGGGAAGCCTATGAGACCAGAACTTGGGCCCTGGAGACTGCAAGCTGAGGCCAGGGCTGGATAGACATGAGTAATAAAGGCTTTAAAGGGAACAAGGGTCTACTTTTGGGGGAAACACCCCAAATGTAATGCCTTACGTTAAATACTTTACAGTAGCTTAAAGCCCATGGACCAATGAGCCATGGTAACCCAGGCTGCTTAGACTTTGAAGAACGTAGAGTGGCAGGGCTGGATAAGACTATGAGTCCAAGGGCCATGGAGCCATGTCATGACTTTGAAGGCCAAAGGTCTTAAGATGAAGCATATGAAAATGCCTAGGGCCTATAAAAGCCCATGGAAGCCAGGGTACCATTAAACCTTGTCATCCCTTGACGACCAAGCTAGAGTAAGCCTTAGTACTGGATACTAGGGATCCATAAGTCAATGGGAGCCAGCTCAGACTTTACAGGAAAAGGGTGAAGATAGAACAGAGTAAAATGCCTATGAGCCTATAAAAGTCCCAATGGAAGCAATGGAGCATTATAAACCCTTGGCAGCCTGAAGATTGAACCCTAGATAACTTTCAGGGTAAAACCCAGAGGCCATAGAGCAGGGAACCATGGTCAGGCTTTGACAGCGAGTAAGATAGGCTTGTGTTAAATGTTTCTATGATCCATAAAGCCCCAAGAGGAAGCACATTTTAGCAGCCAGTAAATGGCATTCTAAAACGTTAACTAATAGACCTTAGGCAATGGGGGGCTCTGAGACCATGAGCCATGTTGCCCTGGAGCCTGGACTATTTTGACGGAAAGGGTGGTAGATAGAAGCCATGATGTAATAAATTTTACATGACTTAAAAAGCCCAAGGGAGGAGCAGAGCCATTGTAAACCATTTCATGCCTTAAAATTCACAGTGGAGCCTGTTCAGGCATGGAACCTTGGAGCCTTGGAAGCTGGGACAAGCTAAGCTTTGAAGGCGGTGGAAGATAGAAGCCATGATGAATAAATGACTTTCTTGACATCAAAGGTAAGTGGAACCATATGAAACCATTTAACCATGTATGCCTTAATCGAGTAAGCAGTGAGAGCCTTGTATGTGGAGCCTGAGCCTGAAGCTAGGTGACCGGGAGCTGGATTGACTTTGAAGCCAAGGGTGTAATGAGCCATGCTAATTGCTTTTAAGAAGCTTAAAAAGCCCGAGGGAACCGCTTCAACCTTTAAACCCATTGTCATGTCGCAGCTTGAATACGTAGCCTTGGGGCTGAGGAGATAGAGACCCTGGTGTATGGAGCCATGTCATTGACTTTTGACAGCCAAGGGCTGGTAAGAGTAAAGCCTTGATTTAAATTTAAAACTGACTTTACTAATTATGCTATACAAAAGTCCCAGATGGGAAGCAGCATGTCAGCAGCATTTAAACCCATTGTATGCCCTGCAACTGAGCAAGCAGTGAACCTGGTCAGGGGCAGACTCTTGAAGCTAAGCAGTGAGAGCCTTGGTCAGGGCTGGATGGAGACCTCATGAGAGTCCCAATGGGAATGTCAATGGAGACCATGGCTACATTGACTTTTGACAGGCCAAAGGGCTGGTAAGTAGAAGCCATTGACTGTAATTAAAACTGACTTTTACTAATGTATGCCTATACAAAAGTCCCACAGATGGGAAGCCAGCATGTCAGCAGCCATTGTAAACCCATTGTGCATGCCCTTGACAGACTCTTGAAGCTAAGCAGTGAGAGCCTTGGTCAGGGGCTGGATGGGAGACCTCATAAAGATCCCAATGGGAATGTCAATGGAGACCATGGCACATTGATTTTTGACAGGCCAAAGGGCTGGTAAAGTAGAAGCCATTGACTGAAATTTTAAAACTGACTTTTACTAATGTATGCCTATACAAAAGTCCCACAGATGGGAAGCAGCATGTCAGCAAGCCATTGTAAACACCGGGGGGGGGGGGGGGGGGGGGGGGGGGGGGGGGGGGGGGGGGGGGGGGGGGGGGGGGGGGGGGGGGGGGGGGGGGGGGGGGGGGGATAGGCATGGATTCTGACATTTTTAAGTAACCTTAAAATCAGGATGGGAACCCAAAGGGCCCATTGAAACCATTGGAAGCCCTTGACAGACTTTTAAACAGAAAAGGGGCTGGTAGGGTAGGAAGCCTTAAATTTTAAAAATGTTTTACAATGGTTCCTATAAAATTTACAGGGCAAAGTGAAGTAGAAGCCATTGAAATTTAAATTTGACAACTTGTAGCTAAAAAGCCTTGGGAAGGCGGATGAGACCCATGAAACCCAAAATTTGTGCCCTTGGAAAACCTGGCTACATGGCCCTTGGCGGGCCCGGGGGGGGAAAAGAGGCCATGAGTAATTAAAAGACCTGCTAATTGTTTGAGCACAAAGCCGTGGAAGAGCAGTCAGCAGAATTAAACCCTGGAACCTTTACAATTTGAGCTAAAAAAAGGGGCCCCGTGGGTCCGGAGGGGAGACCCATAGAACCCAATGGACCCTTGAACTTGGAGCCCATGGCTATAGGGTTTTTGGGTAGGGCTTAGGGTTTAAGTAGACCATAAATGAAATTTAAAACGGGCTTTTACTATTTGCCACAAACCCCAAGAGGGAAGCCATACTGTAAATTAAAACCTTTGCTCCTATTAGACAAAAAGCTAAGATGGAGCGCTTGTCGGGGCCCGGGGGGAACCCTTTGGAGCCCTAAGAACTGACAAGGGAGACCCATGGTAATTGGACTTTGAGGCCAGGAGGTAAGGGAAGAAATTTGACGGAAATTAATGACTTTTACAAGGGGTGATAAAAACCCCAAATTGGAACCGATTAAAACCCATTTTAAAACCCTTGTCCTTTAACAGCTCTGGAAGCAGCATGAGACCCTTTGTGGGCGGGGGAAACCCTTGAAGCCCAAGTAAGCATGGACCAGGGGGGCATGGCAATACCTTTTAAAGGGGCCAAGGATGGTAAAGAAAGGCCAAGGGTTAATTGACTTTTCCCCAAAAGTTTAAAAGTAAAGTTTGGGTAAAAACATTAACCTTTGAAAACCATTGAGCCACGATGGGAAGCAAGCAGTGGAGCCTTGGTCCCTTGGGGGGACCCTTTGAGCCAAGAAGCAATGAAAACCTTGGAAATGACTTTGGGGGGCTCAGGTGTAAATGGGAAGAAATTGGGAATTAAATGGACTATTGTTATTGCCTATAAAAAGGGGCCCGGAAGGAAAGCCATAGGTAACCTTTTTAAAGTTGCCATCCCAAAAGCCAAGAAGCAGGAGAGCCTTGGGTACGGATGGGCCTCCCCGGGAAAGTTTTTGAGCTCCGGGACTTGGCAGGGCCAAGGGGGGAAATAGAAGCCTTTGGAGTAATAAAAGACTTTACTTTTGAAAAAAGGGGGCTAAGAGGAAGCCTGCTGTAAAACATTTTACCTTGTATGCCTTGACAAACAAGGGGGGAAGCTAACCCTTGGGTCAGGGCCCGTTTAAAACCCCTTGGGTCCCAAGGGATAAGGGGAAGCCAAGCTTAAGCCTTTGCAGGGGCCAAAGGGGGAAGAGTAGACCTTTAAATTTAAATTTAAAACATATAAGTGCCTATTTAAGGGCCAAAGGGGAAGATAGAAGCCCTTTGGACATTGTATCCCTTTGACCTTAAGTAGCCATAGACCCGATGGGGCGGAGGGGGACCATAAAACCCCAAATTGGGAGCCCTTGGCACATGACTTTTAAACCCCAAAGGGCTGGTAAGAGTGGGTTGGAGAATTAAACCCAATAAATGTTGCCCAGCCCCTTTTGATGGGAAGCCAAGAGCAAAGGTAAACTTTGGGCATGTTTAAAACTTTTTTAACTAAGGTAGCCTTAAAAGCCCGGATGGGAGAACCCATGAGAGTCCCATGAAAACAATGGAGCCCTTGACAGACTTTGAAGCAAAAGGGCCTTGGTAGGGTGAGCCAGGGAGAATTAAAAGGATTTATAATGAAATGCCTATACAGCCCTTATGGAGCCACAAAGGCGGAGTAAACCATTGGCTGTTAAAGACTTTAACTAAGAGGGACCTTGTCGGGGCGATGGGAAAGCCCTCAGACCTGAAACCCAATTGGGCCCTTGCACTCTTTGAAGCCAAAGGGCGGTAAGGTAGGGTTTGAGGTAATAAGATTTCAATGATCCCTTTAAAAGACGGGAAGCCAAGTGACTTGAAACCTTGCTGTTAAACTCTTAATAATAATTTGGGCTGGGGAGACCCAAATAAAGGGGAGTTCAGGACAGGAAGCTT
>JARQOC010003071.1:0-19369 GCA_033576535.1 Allobates femoralis | reverse complement strand
ACTAGAGATGAGCAAATTCACAAGATCCTGGTCCAGCGGCCATGTCAGAATCCCATAGAAGCTGGACGGGAGCCCTATGAACCATGTCCTACCTGCTGACATATTTGGCTTTTCTTTCGCTTTGTCGGCCTGGTGCACCATCATTATTGACGGTGATAGGTGATCAACGAGTTGAACAAGCGGTCACAAGAGGTGGAGAGTCACCCTTCAATAGAAGTCTTCACACAGAGGCTGGACAGACATCTGTCTGGGACGATTTATTGAATCCTGCTTTGATTAGGGGGTTAGACCAAATGACCCAGGAGGTCCCTTCCAACTCTACCTTTCTGTGATTATTGTGGTATGACGCACACACAATATCATGCCCAACTGGAGAATCCAAAGAGTAACTGGGAATACCGATGGGTACTGTGCAGGGATCTGGCTCGCTGCCATGGAATACCGACCTGGCCACTGGACCAGGGTCTGCAAATATTTTCACTCATCTCTATAGGCCATTGATTTGTATACTGTTATACATGCCCATTGATATAAATAACTGGCCACATCTTCATCTGGCAATATTAGTTGACAAGGATTTTGTTCAAGCAAGGAGCGGTCAGGATTTGATCACCCATTCCTTTAGCTTGCATGACCTTACTTGTTTACGACCACTTTTGGCCTCTGGACTTTGGGGCTTGGGTGGTCCTCAAGTGTCCTTCTTCCTTTAGCGATAGAATGAGTCTGTTACCTTAAGCATGTTCTCACGGTTCATTGAATTTGATAGTAATCTGTATTGCATTTACTACTTCAATAAAAAGAACATTAAAAGAAGGGAAGACAAGTATTTATTATTATGAAGACTGGCCCATGCTTATCTGCTGATACCCAAACCAGCAACAATCTGAAAAGGGGTTATTGTCATGAGACAGCCTCTTTTATTGACTACTGACATTAAAATATACCTTCAAAATGATATCATGGATAATAACATTTTTGCATCCTCTTAATGTACTGTTTTTTCTCAGAATGTCTATCTTGTCGCACCCTTTTAACAATCACTTCTATAGTACAAGAACCATTCAGAGTCTACATTTCTGTTTGCTATTCCTTCCAACTTTCTTGGTAAATGTACTTTGCAGAAGAACAGTACTATGGTAGTGATGAGCGGACATTACCATGCTTGGGTGCCCAGTACTCATAATGAGCAGTTGATGCTCGGTTGGGCGCCAAGTATAATGGAAATCAATGGGGAAAGCTAGCATTTTTCTTGGAATTCTTCTGGAGAAATGCTGAGGTTTCCCATTGACTTCCATTATACTCGAGTACTCAAGTTGTGCCCATCCGAGCATCAACTGTTCCTTTCGAGTACTGAGCACCCAAGCATGATAGTGCTCACTGATCACTAAACCGTACCTTTCAATGCATTGCACAAATATAGTGTGAACTTTGGTGTTATTCACCTGCTACAGTCACTACTTGTAAACTCATTGTTGGATGCCGGTCTAATCGGATGGAGGTCACCTTCATATTGTAACCATTCTATTAATTGATGTGACTGCAGTCTACCATAATAGTCTTTGTATTAATATTATTATTATTACGTTTCACGCTGCAATTTTACATGGACTTAATGAGTGACAAACAGTACTCATCATCAATCTGGCTCCAACTTTCTCTGATTGCTGTTGCCAGATCAGCTTTGCAGGTTGGAGCCTTGTCATGGACCATTTTCTTCAACTTCCACCAAAGATTTTCAATTGGATTGAGATCCGGGCTATTTGCAGGCCATGACATTGACCTTATGTGTCTTCTTTCAAGGAATTTTTTTACTTGCTTTTGTTTTCCTGATTGAAATGGAAAAGCAGAATGTCAATTCTTTCAGTATTTTTGCAGTGATTTTTCACCATTGAAAGCAATGAGAAAGTGCAAAAATGCCACCGCTGAGTATGTGCTGCTGTTGTGGTGAATGAAACTAATTTTATTAAACATGTACTGTAGACAAATGATACACCACAAACAACAAAGTAAAAAAGCACAGCAATAAAAGCAAGAAAACGCAGCAAAAACGTAACGTGTGAACATTGCCTTATGATGTCTGCAGTTTACAAGAAATGTCAGTCTCTTTTACACCCTCGAGGTCACATGGGTCACCTAACATCAACCACTTTTTAGGATATTTTTTTTTACATTTATAACTCTTCTTGTTGCTGAGCATTTTTATTGCAATTTTCTTGATTTATCTCAATAATCTTCTATTGCCTTTATTTCCACTATCATCTTCTTGGCATCCTTCTAATCCTTCCGCTGACCATATTTGTATCTTCCTCTTACCATCTCTCTATTTCATTTATTTAATGGCTACTTTGTTTTTCTAGCTCGAAAACAGGAAATCATTAAGATAACAGAACAACTGATTGAGGCAGTGAATAATGGAGACTTCGAGGCATATGCGTGAGTAGCCACAGTTCACTATAGAGAAATCATGGGGGTGGGGGATAGGGATGAAGGGGTGGGGGTGAAGGCCAGTCTCACTATACATATTTTAATTATTAAAGGGAGTCCGTCAACACCAAAACTCAAACAAAACCACTTCTACAGTCACAAAGGGGCCTTATCACATAAAAATATCATACCTGGATATCACTACTTTAGGTTTACATAAAAGGGCTCAGTGCACCGTTCCAATATCTTAGCTAGAATCCTCCACACTTTCCCTTAACTTGATTGACAGCACTCGCAAATGCTGTCTGAACCGAATTCATGGCCTTGTTATGTGCACACTGACAATGCAAGAGCAGAGCAAACACGCGCACACGCAGTATCAGCACAGGTGCTGTCTCATCGCTCTCTGTTGTCTGCATCAATAATGGCGTCAGAGAACCTTGCACTCACACCGTGTGAGTCGCCGGGCTCCTGAAAAGTGTCATAAATGTGTTGCCTGATGAGACCTGTGGGATTTATGATAAGAAGGTCACAGCGTTTAGTTGATCGCAGATTCTCTTTAGGCTGGTTTCACATAGGGTTTTTTTCCCTGTCCGTGGGATCCTACTTTTTACAGGACCCCACAGACAGGAAAAGGACACCACAGGAGGTGACCTATTTCTGTGTCCGGGGCCATAATTATCACAGGTCCAGACACAGAAAAAAGAGCTGACAGGAGGCGGTGAGGCACTTTCACTCCCGCAATGTATATTATATATTGCGGAAGTGAAATTAAAGGGATCCTGTCACCTCCAAAATGCCTCCTAAGCTATCAAAACATGTCCCTGCAGCATCCTATCACTAATCTCACACTCCTTTTGTCCCTAAAAGCATCCTGTGAAACTGCATAAAAACATTTTAATACTCACTCATTAGGGATTATAATTAGCAGTGACTATATTCTTTAGTCACCAGGGGGGGTTGTTTAGCAGCTCCAGGATCCACCCTCTCTCTGTCTGTGCTATTCTGAAACTGAAACTGAAGGCAGGACTAATGATTTGCATTCTGTGAGTGATAGAGAGGGGGGAGGGCAATGCCTGCACATCACAGCAGAACACACAGAGAGAGGGTGGATCCTGGAGCTGCAAATCAGCCCGCCCTGGTGATTAAAGAATATAGCCCCTGCTAATTATAATCACTAATGAGTGAGTATTAAAAGTTTTTATGCACTTTCGCAGGATGCTTTTAGGAGACAAAAGGAGTGTGAGATTAGTGATGGGATGCTGCAGGGACATGTTTTGCTAGCTTAGGAGGCATTTTGGAGGTGACAGGATCCCTTTAAGTAAAAGCAAGGGTTAAAAATAAAAAAAATTGTATTCTCACTTTTACAGCGATCCCCCGACGCCTCCATCAAGCTCCCAATGGCTGAAGGACCTGGCTGGGCGGGGCTGCCCGATCAGCGTCATCAGTCACATGACTAGTTACCACGGCAACCGGTCATGTGACCCGATCAGCTGATTGGGTTGCCAAGCAACCTTAGGTCCTGTACTGGGAGCTAGATGCGGACATTGGGGGATCACAGGACAGGTGAGAATACATGTTTTTTTATTTTTAACCCTTGCTTTTACTTAATTTCACTTCCACAATGTATATTATACATTGCGGAAGTGAAATTAGACGGCACACAGCAGTTTTAGTGTACTGAGCATGCGAGGAGCGATCAGCTGTTTCCTCAGATCCGTGCTCCATAGGCCCCCATGTTAACTGGTGTGGATCCTGTCGGATTTGATTCTGTCCAATTTGGTCCGCTGTGCCCAATATCGGAGCAGTCTCCGATTTTGGGCACAACAGAAAATCGGGCACAATCGAATCTGACACAAATCGGATGGCAATTAGGCCAAATCCGATTAGATCCGTTGCCCATAGGAATACATGGGGGCCAAATCGGATCCGTGGCTGTCCATACTGCTCCCTATGACGGCTATGTATCATTGTATGCTGACCTGAGTAGCTGTCTTGGGAGAAAGCTGGGGTTATCTTTCCAACAGATGTTGTGGAGTCCCTTTCTGGAGAAGAATTAGAGTTCTTTTTGTTGTACCTGTTCCCCTTGTTTGTCTCTCCTACCCTGCTTTCCTGTCTTTATGTTAGTAGTACGACTAGTGTCTTGCTCACTAGTCAGGGCAAGTCCAGGGTCAGCCAGGGCCTATGCAGGTGATCACACACAGGGGAAGGACCCATCTATGGATGTTAGGGAGCTCAGATATCAGCTACAAGTGAGTTAAGTGGTGACCCCTCTCCCTAACGCCAGGGCCTTCTTTTACATATTACCTGGTGCACCCCTCCTGTTGCACACCGGGAGTCCCTTTGCCCCGGCATGACAAGTCAGTGCAGACCTGCAGGGATGTGGATACATCCTTATATGACTGTATGGTTTTACGTTAATTTTGGGGCGTGATAGATTCCCTTAATATGCTGCTGTGTACAATTGCAGTCCATGCACTTAGATATGCTGTAGTAATCTGTGGTGCTCTGTTAAATAAAAGTCACTGAAAATCCCAATAAAGATGACGGCACTCACCACATCGTGGAAATATCTTCTTTATTATCTCATAGCAAGCACTAAAAATCACACAGGAGAGTAAAGGGAAGTAAGTTGATTGTTTGCCTGGAGTTGCCCCACCTGATTTTTATTGCTTTTTATGAGATACTGAACCAGATTTTTCCATGATGTGGTGAGTGCCATCACCTTCTCTTCTACTAATTGTTATTTCATGGCTTAATACAATGGATTTGCATCATTACTTGATACATTTTTAATACATTTTAAACAAAAAAGATAAAAAACAAATGCCTTAGAAAAAAAAAAAATACATTAATTTGATGTAAAAAAAAATAGATTTTCCAATGTGAACAGCAAATGTATTAAAATAACATAAAAAGCAATACTCACCCTGGCAGATGATTCTGTGACCATGGCCTGTCTTTGTATACAGTGACACTAATGCTGCAGTCAATCAGTGGCCTCAGTGGTCACATCACATTTTACTGGCATCAACGCTCGCTCGTAAGGACTGAAGCCATTGATTGATTGCAGTTTTCACATCATTGCTGCCAACTTGTAAAATCAAGTATTGGAAGACACTGCCGCTGATACAGGCTGCCAGATCCATGTTTCAGACCCTAACTGTATGATCTCAGCCAGTTATGCCTGACTCTGAAATGCTGCAACATTTCAGAGAAAACATACCTTAGATGCTGCGGGGAGACTAGTCAGATAGGCAGGTCTCTGGCGGCTTCTTCCCGCCCAATGACTGATAGGTCTCTCCCTGTGAGCATGCGTAAAGAAAACCTATCAGTCACTGCCAGCGGACCAGCAGAAGCCGCTGGGGACCTGCCTTTCTGACTAGTCTCACGTGCATTATGATCCCCAATGGCTTCTAAAGTAGGTTTTTCTGAAACAACGAAGCGATTCAGAGCCAAACATACTTGGCTGGAATAATGCAGCCTATGTCTGATGCATGCTGCCGTGGGTTGGGCAGCATTTAACAGCTGTCAGGTTCCTTCAAAGGCTATGGACACCTTTAAGGAGGGGGGGCAGATTTTTGGTGAAATACATGTATCTTTAGCCAAAAAAAAAAAATAGTAATTGGGTTTTATTAAAAACATTCAATTGGTTGTCTTTAGTGGCCTGCATGCATTCTTATACATTGCATGCTGCTCAGTCCTGTTAAGTGTGAGATCCATCAGACGAGCTTTCTGATGATATGTGTCCTCATAAGTGTGGCTCTTAAAGTATGCAGTACAATTATACCAGAAATGTACTGTATTTTGCAGATTATAAAAAAACACTGGACTATAAGATGTACCCAACATTTAGAGGAATAAATTGGGGTAAAAAAATGAATTTAAAATAGGGTGTCCGCCCTATAATCCAATGCATCTCATAAACAGTGTATCTTACGTGCAGGGGGAAAATGGTGGTGGCATGGGGTTACAGGAGTCAGGGTTGCGGTGAAGGGGGTCATCAGTGGTACCGTGGCGCAATGTTATGGGGGGCCCGAGGCTGGGAGGAAGGGGTGTCCTGGCAAGTTATCACTGAGTACATCTTCCGGCAGTTCACAGTGCCATGGCTGAAAGCAAAATGGCTGCAGCGCATGCACAGATAAAGATCTCGGATAGCCGAGACATTCATATGCACTGCTTCCAACCAGATGGGTGAATGTCAAAAGGCTTTGGAGGTGGTGCATGCGCAGATGGGGATTTCAGCTGTTCGAGATCTTCATCTGTGCCTGTGCTGCAGCAATTTTGTTTTTAGCTATCACGCTATGAACAGCCAGGAGATGCAGTCAGTGATAACCTGCCGGACGCCCTCTCCTCCCAGCCTTGGGTCCCCAGCAGCATTATCCCACTGTACCGTTGCTGACCACAACCTCTGTGACTCTGCATTCTGTGACCCTGCACCACTACCATCACGACTTCCCCTCTAACACCCTCTAGTAAAATGCTGTTCGGATTATAAAACACAACCCCAATTTCCCCCCAATTTTGGGGAAAAAAGTGTGTTATAATGTGAAAAATATGGTAACGCCATGACAACCTGCAATGACCTCAACACCACCGGAGCTGCTACAACTCCACCCCCCCATTCCTGACCTACTGTGTCCCTCCCCCTTATCCTGTAGAATGGAAGCTTGCAAGGGCTTTGTGTGAAGATCAAAAAGTGAGGTTAAGCCCCAGTCACACATAACGATTTCGCTAGCGAGATCGTTGTAACTGTGACGTTACTCCGATCTCTCCAGCGATATCGTTCTGTGTGACACTTTGCAGCGATCAGGCCCCTGCTGTGAGGTCGCTGATCGCTGCAAAGTGCTCTGGGTCATTTTTAGATCGTTGGTTTCCCGCTGGTCAGCACGCATCGCTGCGTGTGACAGCGAGAAACCAGCGATCTGTGACCTCACAGGGCTGGTTACTATGGTAAACACCGGGTATCCAGGCAGCGCGCGCTGCCTAGATACCCGGCGTTTACCATGGTTACCAGCGTCCTCCCTGGTAACAATGTCGATAGCTGACAGCTGCGGCCGCCATTGGTGCGGGACAGTGAGGAATTCATGACAGGACGTTGGCAGGGAGACGCTCAGGAAGCTTTCATTCCTGTCAGGGAGCCGCCATGTTTGGACGTAGCCGCACCCTCCACGTCTGGAACACAAACACAAGCCCGGGGGCTCCGTCCGTCACCTCACAGTAGCGGCCGCCATTTTACCTCAGACACGGACCCTGACAGCCCTCAGTGCCCTGGAGCGATGTGGGAGGTGGCTCCCATGGCCTGATCGCTGGGGAGATCTGCCTGTTTGACAGCTCCCCAGCGATCAGGTAACGATGCTCCAGCGATCCCGGCAGGTCGTTATCACTGTCGGGATCGTTGGAGCGATCGTTATGTGTGACAGCACCCTTAGAGACCAGATCGAGCCATCAGAAAACTCATGTGATGGATTTCATACTGAACTGAATTGAGCAGCCTGCAATGTATTAGATTACATGCAGGCTGCATAAAACAAATGGTTTAGTTGAAATATTTAATAAAACCATAATATGATTTTAAGTAAAAAAAAAAACAGCAACAACAAAAACTTGCATAAGTATTAGTAACATTTGTCAGGCCATCACCAGAATCTAGGCAGCTTTATGTTATTAGCGGAGAACATTGTGGTGATGAGGTGATGATGTGGGAAATGAGGCATTGTGCCCACACTTTGACTTTTGCTGAGTATAATCTTTAATGAGTGACTATACATAGTTGATGCAATATATTAATGCCTTCTACGAATAATGAGACCTCTAACTCAACTTTTATTTTCAGGAAGATCTGTGACCCAGGATTGACCACTTTTGAGCCAGAAGCTTTGGGTAACCTTGTGGAAGGAATAGATTTTCATCGATTTTACTTTGAGAACTGTAAATATGACAATTATTTGATATTCTCTTTCTGGGAACATGATGCTTGTGTTTGTCTTTTGTGTGACCTTTTTTTTCAAAGGGTCCCCCAAAGATAAGGAGGTCACAAAGACCCACCTGGCCGCAAAACAAAAGTAAAGCCAGGGTCACACATACCATCTGTTTTTGGGCTAAATCTGTTTTTGGGAACATTTTGGACATTTTTTTTTTCAAAGTCCAAAAACGCATAGGCGATAACGCATATGTGTGCGTTTTTTAAAAAAACCTATGGGTTTTTGTGCAGCATCCCAAAAACTCTGCCAGCAGTGTTTTTGGGGAAATTTCAAAAACGCATGCGTTTTTTTTAAAATGGGGCCCTATGGGAGACGCATGCGTTAACTCATGGTACAAATACGCACCATGCGTTAATGCATGCGTTTTTGGGGAAACAATGACTAAGTCCAAAAATTTCCCCAAAACGTCCTGGACCCCAGGGGACACTATTGGCACCCTTAGAAAAACGGATTCCGTTTTCTAAGGGCTTAAAAAAACGGATTTGTATGTGTGACCCTTGCCTAAAATTGGCCTGCAGCGACCTCCGCATTTTATAATTTCTATTACTAAAATCAATAGTCTGTTCCTGGAATACATGGGCACATTTTGTTTAGAGAGCAATATATGCTGCAGAACTTCTCTGTACCCTGCTAATATCGTGAAGGGGTGAGCCACCCTCTAATAACTCAGAATCTCCGAACTAAAGTCAATTATTTTGGTCCATATTAGTGCGATTTTCCAAAGGATCTAACGTCTGGGTGGAAAAAAATCATAGCATGTGCTAGTCTAGTCTAATTTACAGACCAGACTAGTGCATGTGACGCGAGTCACTACAGTAATAACTAGTCCCAGAAGTGGAGAGATAAGACTAAATTTACAGATAGTAATTATATTATAGTATAACTTACTGGATAAGTAAAGGGAAGTCAAACGATCAGAGGTCATGTCCAGCAAATGGTGCAGTACAACAAGGGGTAGTCAGAGAAGAAATCCAATTCACAAGCCATGGTTATGAAAACCAGAAAGGCAAGACAGTTTACAGCGAGCAGGCAAAAGACTAGTCAGGTCACAGGCAAATGGTCAAAGTCGAAGGAAGGGAATAAAGTCAGGCTAGATCAGACACAGCGCACAAAGGGATCGGTCTTACACAGGTAGCAACAAGTGTACGATTGACACTGGATGGAGGAGCTAGCATGCTTAAGTAGAGGACTAATCAAGGGAAATGAACACATGATTGCAGCACAACCAACATAGACTCATGGCGGGTTTACACGTTGCGATATCGTAGTACAATTTCAATGAAAAGTCACGTGGTTCAATCGTTGGACCCGAGATCGTTCCTGCGTTGTATGGTGTGAACGTCCAATACGATGCAGGAACGATGTCAATGCGATATCGGGGATTGAATGAGCGTGCTATTCAATGCCCCGATATTGAAGGGAGATTGGAGTCGGATCGTGCTGTGTAAACGCCCAACTACGATGCGATTTGAAACGTCACCCATTCACTCCCATGTTAAATGTGCGACCCTGGGTTTGGGGGTGTAGACATCGCACGGACGTTGTATTCCGATATCGCAGCGTGTAAACATCCAATGCGATGCGAGAGAAACGTGCACTAAATGCGCGCTCCCGCGCAATTGAGTTGCGATATCGCAACGATATTGAAGCGTGTAAACCCACCATGACAGCTTCCACACAATAGTAATATAACAGACAAAGATAGTGTGGAGATCATGACACAAGGAGATCCTGCACCCGTCTACTATGGGGACGTGCACACGGAGCTTCGCACGAAGTCAGTTTGTTGATGTGACTGTTCAATAAATTTAGTGACCCAAGTGAACGTGGTCTTAAAAAAGACAACTTTTAATACTGATGATAGTATCAATTTTCAGGTGAAATCAATGGCATGTCTATCTTGCACATGAACACTCAGGTCTTCTAGAAAGGGCAACGCTTTTTGGAATTACTCATATCTCTATCTAAATGATGAGAATCATATAAAAGATTTTTCTCTACAAAAGCCGGTCATACACATGAGTGCCCATTTGACCATCAGCGATCTCTCACGACTTTCCCATAATCATGTAGAAATATATTACTCTGCTAGCAAAGGGTATGGTGCTATACTAAGGTCCAATCCATTATCATAAAAGAGAAAAACTTGGCACTCAATTAGTTTGCAGTGTGAAAACCGCAATATTTCATGTTAATCTATGGACAAAAAATCATTAACGTTTCGGTCACTCATTCCAATTCTATACTGTATAGGACAAATCTGAAATAAAATATATTTATTATGTGTTTTATTTTTATTAGTTCATAGTTATCCTATACCAGAGGTGGGGAACTCCAGGCCTCAAGGGCCATCAACAGGTCATGTTTTCAGGATTTCCTTAGCATTGCACAATGGTTGGAACCATCACCAGTGCAGGTGATTCAATTATCACCTGTGCAATGCTAAGCAAATCCAGAAAACCTGTACCATTGGCGGCCCTCAAGGCCTGGAATTCCCCACCCCTGTCCCATACAGTCACATTCTGATAAAGTAGATTGACCTTGTGAGTATTTCTTTTTTTTTTTTTAATCAGATAAATTTTTATTGAACAAATAATCAGACATACATGAAAATGTCCAGTAGATACATTTTGTCATTAAATCTCTGAAACCCCTTTCCTCCCCCCCCCCCCTTCCCAGACAGCAATCACCAGTAACAAATCATATCAGCAATTTTTAAAGTATATCACAATACAGTCTTCCTCCCTCCATTCCTACTTTCCTTCATACACCCCCGATTTACATTTATATATTCATTTCTTCCTACGTACCATATTCTAGCCATGGAGACCAAATCTTAGTATATACATTATCCCTCCCACGTCTACGATATATGTTACTCTCCATCTTGGAGACATAGCTTGCCTGTGCCAGAAACTCTCTCCTGGACGGAGGCTCCTCCCTGATCCAGAATCTGGCTATTAATTTTCTTGCTATGAATAACAGTCTTGCAATGGCTATTTTTGAGTTGGAATCCACACAGATCTCGTCCACGTAACCCAATAGGCACACCACTGGTTCCCTTGGTATAGCACATTTATATGCCCCCTCTATCCTGTTGATGATCAATAACCAGTATGTTGATAGTCTCGAGCATGTCCACATCATATGGTATATCCCAGCCCCTTCCATTTTACATCTAGGACACTCCGATGTGGGTCTCAAATTCACCCCAAACAGGAAGGCAGGGGACCGGTAGACTCTATATATCAGATACAGCTGGGACAATCTGCCCGGTTCATTGAGGGATAAACTCGGGACCCACTCCAGAATGGAGGACCACTTTTCCTCATCTATAACTCCCACTTCCGCCTCCCATTTTGTTTTTGCCCGTATTGGATATTGAAGCGAATATGTATGTAACAAGTCACCATACATCATGGAAATCACTCCTCTCGTCGGTCCGTCGCCACACACATAATCCAACACTATGTCTTTTTGTATAGAGATCTCCCCAGCCCTTCTTTGTGTCTGGAAGGCATGGTGCATCTGCATGTATTGGTACATCCCCGACTCTCTCAGTCCAAATTCACCTCTCATTTGTGTGAATGATTTTAAGCTATTTCCAGCCATTATCTGGTACACATACCCAATGCCCTTATTTTGCCACTCATGTAAGCATCCCATCCGTCGTATCTCCTGTAGGTTATGGTTGTTCCACAGTGGGGAGTACTTGGTGAGCTGTGTTATGCCCCTCGCCTGTTTCAGTTTCTCCCACAACTTATGATACAAAAGCAGAGTGGGATTTAGTTTCCCCGCCAAGTACATGGTACCATCCTCTAAGCATTGCACCAACGGGCACTTCTCCATTACCTTTTCCAGTACTCTTTGGACCACCGGGCCCTTTGCTCGCTGCGCCCATCCCCTCACGTGTTGTCCCTGAGCCGCCAAAAAATAGAGGTATGGATTCGGCAATGCTAGACCTCCCTCATCTTTAGGTTTTTGCATGATCTCCAGCCTCAAACGTGCCTGTTTTTTCCCCCAGATTAGGCTCCTGAAGATGGTATTAATCTGTTTGAATCTCTTCTGTGGGACCCAGACGGGAGCATTGTGCAATATATATAACAATTTAGGCATCAAAACCATTTTAATTAGATTTATCCTGCCCACCACAGATAAGCATAGTTTGCTCCAAGCTCCCACCTTAGCCCTGAGAAGGTCCAATACAGGGGACAGATTAGTAGTAAGATAGTCCGTAATTGGGGCTGAGATCCATACTCCCAAATATTTAAATTTATCCACAATACGTAATCCCCCCGCTTCCACAGCACTAGGCAGCCTTTCGTCTAAAGCTAACAGCGTAGACTTGGTCCAATTAATACGCAGGCCGGATACGTCTCCAAATCTCTCAAATAATCTCATGGCGCTACCCAAGGATTCTCCCGGTTCCTCCAAAAACAGCAAGATATCATCTGCGTACAGAGCCACTTTCTCCTCCAGATTCCCATACCTGAACCCTACCACCTCCTGTGCATCTCGTATCACAGCCGCCAATGGTTCCACCGCTATGGCAAACAGGAGGGGGGATAATGGACACCCTTGCCTCGTGCCCCTACATAAGTCTATGCGTTGTGACAGTATCCCATTTACTCTTATCCTAGCCACTGGTTGAGAGTACAGCAGCCTCACCCACGAGAGAAATTGTGGGCCAATGCCCATCTTTTCCATGACCGCCCACAAGTACCCCCACTCCACACTATCAAATGCCTTGCGGGCGTCCAAGGATGCTATCACTCTCCGTCCGGCATTGTCAACCGGCAGCTGCATATTTAAATAGAGTCTCCTTATATTAATTGCCGTCGACCTACTTGGCATAAAGCCTGATTGGTCCGGATGGATCAAATTATTGACAACCCCAGACAGCCGGTTAGACAACACCTTTGCCAGGAGTTTGACATCTGATGTCAAAAGTGAGATTGGTCTATAGGAGTCTGGATGTTTCAGGTCTTTATCCTCCTTTGGTATCACTATAATAATCGCCTCTCTCATGGATGCGGGCAGCACCCCCCCCTCTCTCGATCTTTCCAGTACTTCTCTAAGTTTAGGCAGCAGCACCTCCTCCATATTTTTGTATATTTCAATCGGGAGCCCATCCCCTCCTGGAGCCCTGTCGTTAGTCATTGAAGCCAGCGCTACACTCAACTCCTCAACTGTCAGTGGTCCCTCCAACCCCTCTCTTTCCATTGTCGACAATCTTGGTAATTTAACCCCTTGCAAGTACGACACCACATTCTCGTCAGTGTCGCCCGATCCAGAGGAGTATAGACCCCTATAGAAGTCCGTGAAGACTGATCCTATCTCCACACTATCCACAGTCAGATCACCATCCATCTTTTGAATGGAGTATATGAATGGGGTCCTCCTCTGGGCCGCCGCCACCACCGACAACATATGGCCCACCCTTTCCCCCTCCTCATAAAATGTGGACTTCTGAAATTCTCTCCTTTTCTGTGTCTTTTCCAGTAGATATTGATTTACCCTCTCTTGTGCCTCCTTCAGCCTATCTCCAGCCTCCCTTGTGCCAGCTCTAATCACCTCTGCCTCTGCCGCACTCAAGGTCTCTACCACTGCCTTTTCTTTCCGTCTTGATTCTGTTTTGCAGCGACTAATTTCTCTAATAAGAAGTCCCCTTAGGTATGCCTTCCCAGTGTCCCATACTATCTGTGGCTCTGCACTCCCCTCATTTAAATCAAAATATTCAGCAACCTCTGTGGACAACTTGTTCATATCCAACGAACGCAGCCACGCCGGGTGAAGTCTCCAACCCCCCTGTCTCCTCATGCCAGACTCCGCCCGTTGGATACACACACAAATGGGTTTATGGTCTGATATTATCCTTGGCAGGTATTCCACCCTTGCCACTATCGCCTCCATTTGTTCGTTACCCAGTGCCCTATCTATGCGGGATAAGGTATTGTGAGTTGACGAATAACACGAGAAGCACTGCGTTTCTTCGTTTCTCACTCTCCATAAATCTCTCAAACCCAGCTCCCTAATGTATGTACCGAATGGTGTTATGTGACTCTGTGTTCTTTCTGGGTTAGACTTGTGTTTGTCCCAAAAATCGTCTTGGACATTATTAAAGTCTCCTATTAAAAGGATCGGAATGTTCCCAAGTCGTCCCACCCATTCCATCACTTCTCTAATTTTTTTACTTGAGTACGGCGGAGGTATATACATAGCTACAACAGCCATAAATATCCCCCATAGTCTGCACACCAAGATGACATATTGTCCCTCCGTGTCCATGTGGTGATCTACGTGTTCATATTTTGTTGTCATAGGAATCAGTACCGACACTCCCCTGGAGTATGTGGAGTATGTGGCATGATACGCTTCTGCAATCCACCGCCCTTGTAAAGCCCCCTGTGTATCTTTTACCAAATGCGTCTCCATTAGGCAGATCAATGCCGGTTTCTGGTCTTTTAAATGTTGTAAAATGGTATTCCGTCTGGTCACATCGGAGAGGCCTCTTACATTCCAGCTTAGTATCCTAATATATTCTCCCATATTCACTGTTATGATCGTTTGTGTACAATATGTCCCAGGCCATGTGCTGTCTTTCCCTCCCCCCTTTCCCTAAAGTATTCTGCCCCCCCTCCCCCCTTCCCCTTCCCCCCTGACTCCTCCCCTCCCTTCCTATACCATCTCGTCTCTCGCCGAGAGTGGGTCTCCAATACCCAGCGCCCAATCTGCTCGGCATCTTAAAACCTATGATTACAATCCTCCTTCCTCCTCCCGCCTTAAAGAAAATCGTTATGCAACTTATCATACATATGATATACACTACAAATTTACAATAGGATATACACCGCTCCTCCCAACACTATCCGGACTCACTCCCATATTTGCAATACTACGGAAGTTGTCCGGATACACCCTCAGCCCCCCCACCCCCATCCTTAGAATCAACGAAAATAAACAGCCCATAACGGGTCAAACATGTCCCCCTTTTCTCTGAGGGCTATAAAGTATATTCTCTTGGGTATAAGACCCATTTGGTCCCCTTCACAAGTACAGACCGACCAATTCCCGTGGCACACTTGGGAATATCGCCGCTTAAGTTTAGTCTCGTCCACTGCCACAGCTCAGCCGTCTGTCACTTTAAGTTTTTTGGCATTTGCATCTAGCCAATGGGCAGCCTCTTCTGGTGTCGTAAAAAACTGAACCTTGTCCAGGGCAATCACTCTCAGCCTTGCTGGGAAAAACATTGAGTACTGTATCCCCATGTCACGCATGCGTCTCTTAACTCCCTTGAATTGCATCCTTTGCTTCTGTACCGTTGGGGAGTAGTCTGGGTACATTTCAATTTGCTGTCCATTAATTGTCAGATCCTCTGCGTCTCTTGCTTTCCTCAGGATAATGTCCCGGTCTCGGTAATTTAGGATCCTGGCCAGCACAGTGCAGGGTTCTGCCCCTGGTGGTCTTGGCTGTGTGGGGACCCTGTGGGCTCTCTCAACTGCAAACACTTTAGTCAGGACATGTTCCCCAATCTTTGCTTTCAGCCAGGTTTCTACAAATCCAGTGGGGTCTCTTCCCTCTGCTTTTTCCGGTATGCCCACTATACGGATATTGTTCCTTCGTGACCTGTTCTCCAGGTCGTCATTCTTTGCAATCACCTCTGCTAGCTGCTGGCTGTGCCTTTTCTCAGCTTTTTGCATAATTGTAATAGTGTCCTCTGCTGTTCCCACTCTCTCCTCCACTGCAGCCATGCGCTTATCAGCTTTTTTAAGAGTTATATTTATGTTGGTGATCTCCCCCTGCAATCTGTGAACTTGTTCAGCCACAGTGGTCAGTGTCTTTTTGCAGGAGGACACTAGGCAGAACACATCCCTCAGTGTGGGTTCTCCCTCCAACACAGGCTCTCCTGGGCTCCCTTCAGCTTCCCCCACAGCCGGGACTGCCTTATCTGTAGTGCCAGCTTCTCCCTCTGATTGGGAATCCTCTTCCTCTACTGTTGGGCCACTCGCACCCTCTCCTCCAGCACCCACCTTTACTCCTTCTGATTTCCTGGAGAACCGCTCCAGTTTTGCTGCAGCCGCCATCCTATGTCTGCAGGCGGCGTTCTCTTTCTCTGCAGCCTCCCGCGCTGCGGCGCCATCTTGGGAGCCTCCACCTCCAGCAGTTCCCACATCTTGCTGCCTCCGCCTCGTCATTGCGGCTTCGTGCGGGCTCCAAAATACCGGCGATCGGGTCCTGGCTGTCTCCCCTGTCACACTCGGCGATGTGGGACTTCAGGTGGCGGGATTCGCGGCGGTACAGTGGTTCGATCGGCGGGAGATCTCCACACTGCGTCCGCTCACATTGCCCGCTAGGCCACGCCCCACTGTGAGTATTTCTAGCGCTAAACACCACCCCTTTTTTTCTCTGTTGGCCATAAATAAAGATGCCCTTCTGCTGTCTGTTCAACCCGTATTTAGGATGTTTATTGAGTAATTGATAAAACACTCATTACAAAATACAAAGTGATTTGGGATAGAGGGGGGGGTTGTATCTCTATTGGGTGTGAGATACCTCTTAACCTCTATAGAATATGAAGCTACGATATAAATACAAAAATTGTCCTTAAAATGACTGGGAGTGGGATTATAAGAAGCAACACTGTAGAATCAGGTATTTAGGACCATGTAGTTAAGGCTTCCTTGTTTCTTTATGGATTTTTCAGAAAAAATTAATGCGGACCAGGTGCTATGGTGTTTTTCAGAAATCTATAATGTAGAAATGATAGGTTTTAGGGAGGGTGTTTGTTATTTTGGAAGATGATCTTTTACCAATTACCTAGGGCTACCTACCTTAAGACGGACTCTTAAGGATGTGAAGAATGCTGGGCAATTTTTCCACGTATTGTTGGTTAAGGTTTTTCGTCAATTACATCTTAAATAAATGGAGTGAAAAAAACGTTACGGACCTACATAATAAAGCCATCTCCGGTGTAGGCACACAGATAATAAAACATTCTGATAAAGGTCTGGATTGAGGGACCATTAATTAATTTCTGTAAACAGATTGCCATTAAACATTTCTGTATTTTCACCGCAAGCAAATTGAGTACCACGTTTTTCTCTTTACCCATAAACATGTACGAGTGTATATGTATTTTAAAATGGTAGAATGGAGCAAGCTGCTATCGCACCGCTCCAGCACCGGCTTATGATCGAAAAGGGTTTGGTGTTAAAATTCAAACTACCTGACCCTTATCTCTATAGAGTCGGGAAGCCTCAATATACATTAGACCTTCCTCCAAAGCCGCCAATATTTAGTTTAATAAGTATGGGGGCTTAAAATACCAAACCCTTAACTCTATAGAGTTGGGCTTCTCCAATACACATTAGACCTTCCTCCAAAGCCACCAATATTTAGTTTAATAAATATGGGGGCTTAAAATACCAAACCCTTAACTCTATAGAGTTGGGCTTCTCCAATACACATTAGACCTTCCTCCAACACCACCAATATTTAGTCTAATGTGTATGGGGGCTCCAAATGCCTGACCCTTATCTCTAGAGTCAGGAAGACCCAATACTCATTAGATTTTTCTCCAGCACCTCCAATATTTAGTTTAATAAGTATGGGGGCTCAAAATGACCAACCCTTATTTCTATAGTCGAGTTGGGATGCCTCAATATAAATTAGACTTTCCTCTAACGCTGCCAATATTTAGTCTAATAAGTATGGGGGCTCAAAATGCCTGACCCTTTTCTCTATAGAGTTGGGAAGCCTCAATATACATTAGACTTTCCTCCAACGCCAATATTTAGTCTAATTAATATGGGGGCTCAAAATGCCTGACTCTTATCTCTATAGAGCCAGGAAGCCACTATACTCATTAGACCTTCGTTTAACACTGCTAATATTCAGTCTAATGAGTATGGGGGCTCAAAATGCCCGGCTCTTTTCTCTGTGTAGTCGGAAAGACCTATTATTCTTTGGACCTTCCTCCAACACCACCAATATTTAATCTAACGAGTATGGCGGCTCAAAATACCCAACTGTTATCTCTATAGAGTCAGGAAGCCCCAATATACATTAGACTTTCCTCCATCACTGCCAATATTTAAACTAATGAGTATAGGGGCTAAAAATAAAATGCCTGACCCATAACTCTATAGAGTTGGAAGCCCCAATACATATTAGACTTTTTTTCAACAGCGCCAATATATAGTCTAATGAGTATGGGGGCTCAAAATGCCAAACTCTTATTTCTATAGAGTTGGGAAGCCTCCAATGCACATTAGACTTTTCTCCAACACCTCGAATATTTGGTCCAATGAGTATAGGGGCTCAGAATGCCCGAAACATATCTCTAAAGAGTCGGGAAGCCCCAATACACATAAGACCTCCCTCCAACGCCGTCAATATTTAGTCTAATGAGTATGGGGGCTTTAAGTAGGGATGGGCGAATCTACTCGCTAGGACTCGTTACTCGGCGAGTAGTAAGGGACTCGCAGGACTCGGTACTCTGCGAGTTTCCCAGTGATTACTCGCACGAGTCCAATGCAAATCAATATCAATCCTAGTTTTGTCAGAAACGCTGACAAAACTAGGATTGCCATTGTTTGCATTAGAGTCGGCTACTGTGCCAGTGATAGCAGGGAAACTCGCAAAGTAACTGCTGTTTCTTTGCGAGCCGAGTCCAGCTGTCTGCTCTGTGCAGCTCCAGGGTCCTAGAGCCCGCCTGCTCACAGACATGATGTAGCAGTGCTGAGATTGTTCTCAGTCTGCTCATTCCCTGTGCATAGACATCTATATCTATGCACAGGGGATGTAGCAGAGAGGACATCGCGTTTTGGACTACGTCGGACGGAAGAGGATTTTTTTAATTAAAGATGGAGTTCCTAATGGCTTTTTTTTTATTTCAAATAAAAATTTTTCTCTGTGTTTTTTTAACCCTTTATTGGAGATTCTTAGTGGCTGGGTCAAAC
>JARQOC010003070.1:0-19375 GCA_033576535.1 Allobates femoralis | reverse complement strand
ACATAATAAGTGGCAACGCCCTGGCTATGTCTTGTTTGCCCTGAGTAGAGATGAGCCACCACCCTAGTTTTCGTGTTCGATTTGATTCGTCGAATCGGCGGGGTGTTCGACGAATGTTCGTCGAATGCTCGACGAACACCGTCAAACACCCCGGAACACTAAATAAACAGCTATGTGGTGCTGTTTCACATCCGCAATGTATATACATACATTGCGGAAGTGAAATTAAGTAAAATAAAGTGTTAAAAATAAAAAAAATGTATGCTCACCTGTCCGCGGTCCAACGATGGCTCCGGCAAGGTCCTGTTGCTGATAGGACCAGTGGTGACGTCAGTTATCGCGAAAACTCCGGTCACATGACCGGAGTTCCCGCGATAACATGACGTCACCACAGGTCCTATCAGCAAGAGGATCTTGCCGCAAAGGTTAAAATAGACATTTTTATGTTTTTGACACTCTCTTTAAGTAAAAGAAAGTGTCCAGAATATAAAAATGTCTATTTTAACCTTTCCGGCAAGGTCCTCTTGCTGAAAGGACCTGTGGTAACGTCATGTTATCACGGGAACTCCGGTCACATGACCAGGAGCTCAAATCGGATTCTCCTGCATTGCCCTGGTCCGGTGCCATACGGCACCATAGAGCCCCATGTTATGGGGCGCCAGATTGCACAAGACCGGTACAATCCGGGAGAATCCGGTTTTCAAACCGGTTTGAAAACCGGATTCTCTTGGATTGAGCAGCTGCAAGTAGAAAGGTCAGGCACAATCGCACTGTGTCGCTTGATTAAACCCACAGAGTGTGCGACTCCCGTCTCTGGTGGTGCACGTGTGCGAGTTGAGGAAAGTCAAATACTGTATCAATAGAAATAACACGGCAACTCACCACGGAAGGCTCTTCATGATTTTTATTCCATGCGATTCATCACGGACAAGCAGGGAAGGGAGGTAGTGCTGAGGATAGGTGACGGTTCCCCGTTTCGCAGCGAGACTCGCTGCTTCTACGGACCACACTAGTCTGGTCCGTAGAAGCAGCGAGTCTCGCTGCGAAATGGGGAACCGTCACCTATCCTCAGCACTACCTCCCTTCCCTGCTTGTCCGTGATGAATCGCATGGAATAAAAATCATGAAGAGCCTTCCGTGGTGAGTTGCCGTGTTATTTCTATTGATACAGTATTCTCTTGGATTGTATCGGTCCGGTGCAATCCGGTGCCCCATAACATCGGGCTCTATGGTGCCGGATTGCTCCGGACCGGGGCAATCCGGGAGAATCCGGTTTTCAAACCGATCTTCTCTTTTGGACGCCTTCCCGCCGGGATTTTCAAATGAACAGCTGACTCAGGTGACGTGGGCTTCGCCGTCTTTTTGTATGCCAGCCGGATACAGCAGGCGGCAACGGGCTGCCCCCAGCTGACTATTTGTACCTGCCTGGACACAGAAATTTCAGGAAGCCCTTATTTTTTATTATTGCATGAATTTCATAAAATAATTTTTAAAACAATGCGTGGGGCTCCACGCGATTTCTATGTCCAGCCAGGTACAGCTAGGCAGCTGGGGGCTGGAATCCGCAGCGCAGGGAGGACCAAGCCTTCTGGGCACCCCACGCTGCGAATTGCAGCCTGCAGCCGCCCCAGAAGATGGCGCGTTCATTGAAGCGCCATGTTCTGGAGCTTAACCCAACTCTTCCAGGGCCCTGGTGCTGTGGCTCACCGGGTAATTAATGGGTTAGGGCCAGCTTTTTGTTATCAGCTGGCCCTAAGGCTGAAATTCATGGGGTCACGCCAATATTAGACATGCCCCCCATGAATTTCTATTAAATTGTTTAAATAAAAACACAACATGAAGAAAAATTATTTTTATTTGAAGCAAAAAACAAAAACAGACTTAGGGACTCCATTTTTATTTCTAAAAAATCCTCTTCCGTCCAATCCAGGGTTCTTCTTTAGCTCTGCTACATCTCTGGTAGAGAACCCCCACCAGAGATGTAGCAGAGCTGTGCACTCTGGCGTGGGAAAGTTCATGTGAGTTCATGCAGGCAAGCATGAACTCACATGAACCTCACAGCACTGCTACTTCAAATGAACAGCTGACCTGAGTGAGCTGTTCATTTGAAAATCCCGGCGGGAAGGCGTCCAAAACAGAAAACCGGTTTGAAAAACGGATTCTCCCGGATTTTACCGGTCCGGTGCAATCCGGCGCCCCATAACATGGGACTCCTTGGTGCCGGATTGCTCTGGACCGGGGCAATCCTGGAGAATCCGGTTTGAACTCCAGGTCATGTGACCGGAATTCCAGCGATAAATGACGTCACCACAGGTCCTATCAGCAACAGGACCTTGCCGGAGCCATCGGTGGACTGCGCACAAGTGAGCACACATTTTTTTAAATTTTTAACACTATATTTTACTTAATAGCTGTTTATTTTGGCTGAAAATGCGGCAGATGCGGTTTTCTGACTGCATCTGCCGCATTTTCTAACCAAAATCGAACAGCTTCTAGAACTGCCGAATTTGAACCAAATTGTTTGAATTCGGCGAATGACTCGAACACCGCCAAAAACAACTCGAATTTGAGATTGGCGAACAATTCGAGTGAAACATCGCTCATCTCTAGTCCAGAGCCATTGAGTAAGTAGTGATGTGCACACAGTTTTTTAACTATGGTGGAGTCTCTACTGCGCTTGGTAATGTCATTTGGGGGCCTCTACTGTGTTGTGAGCAACATCAGAACCTCCAGGTCCTTTGGCCCACTGCTAATATACTGTGTATGTTTTGTGGTCAGTGACACCAAGTGTATGGCTGGTTTGAGACTGCAGGATTGGCCCTGATCAGTGTCCATCCACTCTGTGTTGGCAAAGCAGGATTGACCCATTAACTTACAACAGCTGTTCATCTTTTAAATATCCATGTGTTCTAAATCCTATCCTGCTTTGGCCCCAAATAAATGGCTCGACACTGATTGAGGAAAATCCTGCATTGTGAAACCACACTATGACATGTACAGTATACAGTTGTGGCCAAAAGTATTGACACCCCTGCAATTTTGTCAGATAATACTCAGTTTCTTCCTGAAAATGATTGCAATCACAAATTCTTTGGTATTATTATCTTCATTTAATTTGTCTTCAATGAAAAAACACAAAAGAGAATGAAGCAAAAAGCAACACATTGATCATTTCACACAAAACTCCAAAAATGGGCCAGACAAAAGTATTGGCACCTTCAGCCTAATACTTGGTTGCACAACCCTTAGCCAAAAAAACTGCGATCAACCGCTTCCGGTAACCATCAATGAGTTTCTTACAATGCTCTGCTGGAATTTTAGACCATTCTTCTTTGGCAAACTGCTCCAGGTCCCTGATATTTGAATGGTGCCTTCTCCAAACTGCCATTTTTAGATCTCTCCACAGGTGTTCTATGGGACTCATTGCTGGCCACCTTAGAAGTCTCCAGTGCTTTATTTCAAACCATTTTCTAGTGCTTTTTGAAGTGTGTTTTGGGTCATTGTCCTGCTGGAAGACCCATGACCTCTGTGGGAGACCCAGCTTTCTCACACTGGGTCCTATATTATACTGCAAAATTTGTTTGTAGTCTTCAGACTTCATAATGCCATGCACACAGGCAAGCAGTCCAGTGCCAGAGGCAGCAAAGCAACCCCAAAACATCAAAGAACCTCTGCCATGTTTGACTGTAGGGACCGTGTTCTTTTCTTTGAATGCCTCTTTTTTTTCTCCTGTAAACTCTATGTTGAAGCCTTTGCCCAAAAAGCTCTACTTTTGTCTCATCTGACCAGAGAACATTCTTCCAAAATGTTTTAGGCTTTCTCAGGTAAGTTTTGGCAAACTCCAGCCTGGCTTTTTTATGTCTCGGGGTAAGAAGTGGGGTCTTCCTGTTGCATCCTACCATACAGTCCCTTTTAGGGATGAGCGAGTCTACTCGCTAGGACTCGTTACTCGGCGATTCTTAAGGGACTCGCTGGACTCGGTAATCGGCGAGTCTTTTAGCGAATACTCGCTCAGTAACGAGTCCAATGCAAGTCAATGGCAATCTTAGTTTTGTCAGAGTTTACTTTATCTCACTCGCTAGACTCGCTAGACTCGCTCTATCACATCGCTATATAGCTTGAATCTCCCCAAACAGCAGCGAGTCTGAGCGAGTCTACGAGTCCGAATCCTAGCGAGTCTGCGATTCCGAGTCCTGTATTCTCTATTCGGGACTCGCGAATCCAGAATCTTTTATGTTACTAGTCAGCATTGCGTGTTAGGTCAGAAAACTTGTGAAGACAGCCAATCATAGTCAGTAATGCCATAGCAGCTTTGGTTGTGTCAGGACTATGATTGGCTGCTGTCCATCGTGATGCCTATGTCATCTATGACAGGCAAGGCAGTATATAAGGCTTGCCCCCGCCATTTTGGGCACATTCCTGAGAAGAGCTGACCTAGTGCAGGGAGACTTGGAGCAGATCTAGGGACAGTTAGGCAGTGTAGGAGTCACATATAACCCAAAAGTTCTTTTCAGAACTAACAGGACGGAGTGTAGGAGTCAAGATTCCTCACACATAACCCAAAAGTTCTTTTCAGAACTACCAGGACGGAGGATTGCTGTACAGGACTGTAAGGAAGGGGAGATAGGAGCAGCCTTACAGTGAATCCAGCACCATCCTCAGAGCTTAGTTCACCCAGCTTTCCGCAGAGCTGTAATCCTAAGCTTTTTCTTATTTTTGGCACTAGTCTACCAAATAATTTTGGTGCCATTTTTCCACAAAAAATTTCCTGTGCCAGTGCGTTGCTGTACGGTGTCCTGCCTGCAGCTCGCACGGTACTTGTAAACTTGCACGCAGCCAGCACCGCAGCCTAACAGTGCCTGGTTCTGCGTACTAAACAATTTTTTCCTGTGCCAGTGCGTTGCTGTACGGTGTCCTGCCTGCAGCTCGCACGGTACTTGTAAACTTGCACGCAGCCAGCACCGCAGCCTAACAGTGTCTGGTTCTGCGTACTAAACAATTTTTCCCTGTGCCAGTGCGTTGCTGTACGGTGTCCTGCCTGCAGCTCGCACGGTACTTGTAACATTGCACGCAGCCAGCACCGCAGCCTAACAGTGCCTGGTTCTGCGTACTAAACAATTTTTCCCTGTGCCAGTGCGTTGCTGTACGGTGTCCTGCCTGCAGCTCGCACGGTATATAAGGCTTGCCCCGCCATTTTGGGCACATTCCTGAGAAGAGCTGACCTAGTGCAGGGAGACTTGGAGCAGATCTAGGGACAGTTAGGCAGTGTAGGAGTCACATATAACCCAAAAGTTCTTTTCAGAACTAACAGGACGGAGTGTAGGAGTCAAGATTCCTCACACATAACCCAAAAGTTCTTTTCAGAACTACCAGGACGGAGGATTGCTGTACAGGACTGTAAGGAAGGGGAGATAGGAGCAGCCTTACAGTGAATCCAGCACCATCCTCAGAGCTTAGTTCACCCAGCTTTCCGCAGAGCTGTAATCCTAAGCTTTTTCTTATTTTTGGCACTAGTCTACCAAATAATTTTGGTGCCATTTTTCCACAAAAAATTTCCTGTGCCAGTGCGTTGCTGTACGGTGTCCTGCCTGCAGCTCGCACGGTACTTGTAAACTTGCACGCAGCCAGCACCGCAGCCTAACAGTGCCTGGTTCTGCGTACTAAACAATTTTTTCCTGTGCCAGTGCGTTGCTGTACGGTGTCCTGCCTGCAGCTCGCACGGTACTTGTAAACTTGCACGCAGCCAGCACCGCAGCCTAACAGTGCCTGGTTCTGCGTACTAAACAATATTTTCCTGTGCCAGTGCGTTGCTGTACGATGTCCTGCCTGCAGCTCGCACGGTACTTGTAAACTTACACGCAGCCAGCACCGCAGCCTAACAGTGCCTGGTTCTGCGTACTAAACAATTTTTTCCTGTGCCAGTGCGTTGCTGTACGGTGTCCTGCCTGCAGCTCGCACGGTACTTGTAAACTTGCACGCAGCCAGCACCGCAGCCTAACAGTGCCTGGTTCTGCGTACTAAACAATTTTTTCCTGTGCCAGTGCGTTGCTGTACGGTGTCCTGCCTGCAGCTCGCACGGTACTTGTAAACTTGCACGCAGCCAGCACCGCAGCCTAACAGTGCCTGGTTCTGCGTACTAAACAATTTTTTCCTGTGCCAGTGCGTTGCTGTACGGTGTCCTGCCTGCAGCTCGCACGGTACTTTGTAAACTTGCACGCAGCCAGCACCGCAGCCTAACAGTGCCTGGTTCTGCGTACTAAACAATTTTTTCCTGTGCCAGTGCGTTGCTGTACGGTGTCCTGCCTGCAGCTCGCACGGTACTTGTAAACTTGCACGCAGCCAGCACCGCAGCCTAACAGTGCCTGGTTCTGCGTACTAAACAATTTTTTCCTGTGCCAGTGCGTTGCTGTACGGTGTCCTGCCTGCAGCTCACACGGTACTTGTAAACTTGCACGCAGCCAGCACCGCAGCCTAACAGTGCCTGGTTCTGCGTACTAAACAATTTTTTCCTGTGCCAGTGCGTTGCTGTACGGTGTCCTGCCTGCAGCTCGCACGGTACTTGTAAACTTGCACGCAGCCAGCACCGCAGCCTAACAGTGCCTGGTTCTGCGTACTAAACAATTTTTTCCTGTGCCAGTGCGTTGCTGTACGGTGTCCTGCCTGCAGCTCGCACGGTACTTGTAAACTTGCACGCAGCCAGCACCGCAGCCTAACAGTGCCTGGTTCTGCGTACTAAACAATTTTTCCCTGTGCCAGTGCGTTGCTGTACGGTGTCCTGCCTGCAGCTCGCACGGTACTTGTAAACTTGCACGCAGCCAGCACCGCAGCCTAACAGTGTCTGGTTCTGCGTACTAAACAATTTTTCCCTGTGCCAGTGCGTTGCTGTACGGTGTCCTGCCTGCAGCTCGCACGGTACTTGTAAACTTGCACGCAGCCAGCACCGCAGCCTAACAGTGTCTGGTTCTGCGTACTAAACAATTTTTCCCTGTGCCAGTGCGTTGCTGTACGGTGTCCTGCCTGCAGCTCGCACGGTACTTGTAACATTGCACGCAGCCAGCACCGCAGCCTAACAGTGCCTGGTTCTGCGTACTAAACAATTTTTCCCTGTGCCAGTGCGTTGCTGTACGGTGTCCTGCCTGCAGCTCGCACGGTACTTGTAAACTTGCACGCAGCCAGCACCGCAGCCTAACAGTGTCTGGTTCTGCGTACTAAACAATTTTTCCCTGTGCCAGTGCGTTGCTGTACGGTGTCCTGCCTGCAGCTCGCATGGTACTTGTAACATTGCACGCAGCCAGCACCGCAGCCTAACAGTGCCTGGTTCTGCGTACTAAACAATTTTTCCCTGTGCCAGTGCGTTGCTGTACGGTGTCCTGCCTGCAGCTCGCACGGTACTTGTAAACTTGCACGCAGCCAGCACCGCAGCCTAACAGTGTCTGGTTCTGCGTACTAAACAATTTTTCCCTGTGCCAGTGCGTTGCTGTACGGTGTCCTGCCTGCAGCTCGCACGGTACTTGTAAACTTGCACGCAGCCAGCACCGCAGCCTAACAGTGTCTGGTTCTGCGTACTAAACAATTTTTCCCTGTGCCAGTGCGTTGCTGTACGGTGTCCTGCCTGCAGCTCGCACGGTACTTGTAAACTTGCACGCAGCCAGCACCGCAGCCTAACAGTGCCTGGTTCTGCGTACTAAACAATTTTTTCCTGTGCCAGTGCGTTGCTGTACGGTGTCCTGCCTGCAGCTCGCACGGTACTTGTAAACTTGCACGCAGCCAGCACCGCAGCCTAACAGTGCCTGGTTCTGCGTACTAAACAATTTTTCCCTGTGCCAGTGCGTTGCTGTACGGTGTCCTGCCTGCAGCTCGCACGGTACTTGTAAACTTGCACGCAGCCAGCACCGCAGCCTAACAGTGCCTGGTTCTGCGTACTAAACAATTTTTTCCTGTGCCAGTGCGTTGCTGTACGGTGTCCTGCCTGCAGCTCGCACGGTACTTGTAAACTTGCACGCAGCCAGCACCGCAGCCTAACAGTGCCTGGTTCTGCGTACTAAACAATTTTTTCCTGTGCCAGTGCGTTGCTTTACGGTGTCCTGCCTGCAGCTCGCACGGTACTTGTAAACTTGCACGCAGCCAGCACCGCAGCCTAACAGTGCCTGGTTCTGCGTACTAAACAATTTTTTCCTGTGCCAGTGCGTTGCTGTACGGTGTCCTGCCTGCAGCTCGCACGGTACCTTCCATCTCTCTTAAAATATCTTAGCCTCTAGTGTGTACCTTTCTCGAAATAGTACCTGCTACTTGTTTTACAAGCCCCCAGAAAGCCACCAGAAATTATAAAATGTCACACAAAAAAACAAATCCCAAAAAAAGTCTTGCTAAGGGACAGGGACGAGGTACAGGCATTGGTAGTCGTGGCCAACTATCCACCAGTTCGGGCAGACAGACGAGGATTGATCGATCGTTCCTCCTGTCTAACTTTCCCCGTCAGGAAAGTAAACGAGTATTGAGGCCGGAAGACGAACAGCATCTAACGTCTTGGCTGGCAGACAAGACCTCAACAACAGGTTCTTGCAGCACTCAAGGTTCCTTGAGCACTGTGTCTACTGTTGGTACATACCATGCTGGGTCATCTAATCCACAACCTCTTCACAGTTCCTCAGACCAACAGCAGCCCCATGAAAATGTTGACACACACATGGGTCACTCAGATGACTTATTTGGTACATATAATCCTTTACATGAATCCGGTTTGCCAGACTCCGTAGTAGATGAGATACTTGATGAAGAATTGTCCAATCATGGACAAGTTTTAGAGACACCCCGGCCACATGAACGTGTCTTTCAGCAAAGTCTTAGACCGTCTCAGGAGTTGGAGGATGATGATGATGAGACAGTGACACACTTGTCATCTGGGGAGCAAAATCTATCTTGTTATCGGGAAGATTTAGAAGAGGAAGGGGTTGATGATGAGACAACTGATCCCACGTGGAATGTTGCGATGCAGAGCCAGCAGAGCAGCACGGAGGAAGACAGTGTGTATGTCCCACCAACAAAGGCACCAAGGCCGACTCCTCCCACCAGAACTGAAAGAGTCACCACTGTTGCCCAAAATGTGTCCACTGTGGCTCAAAATTTGTCAACTGTTGGACAAAATGTCTCAAATGTGGGCCTCAGTAATCCCTCAGGGAGTACAGTCAAGCCTAGAGGTCGGTCAGCCACTGTGTGGAAATTTTTTAAAGATGGGCCTTCTCAAGAAAATGTGGTCATCTGTACCATCTGCCATGCAAGGCTAAGTAGAGGCCACGGGAAAGGAAACCAGAGCACCAGCAGTATGCGGAAGCACATGGCTGGTCAGCACCCTATTCAGTGGTCAAAAGTGCAGCCTTCCACAACAGTGTCATCTGACCCAAAGACTGCGACGGCAACTCAGATACGTCCGTCACAATCAAGTGTTGCTGAAGCTGGTCCAGCTCATATGTACTCATCACAAGCAGCGGTTGCAGAGAGACTGAACACGAGTGCAGACAGTTCTCGGTCAGCAACATCCTTACAGTTATCAGTGACACAGCTGTACGAAAGGAAGCAGAAATACCACTCTTCCCACCCATTAGCCAAAAAAATAAATGCCCAGATAGCTAAGTTGTTAGCAGTCGAGATGTTGCCGTTTAGGCTTGTGGGTACAGACTCTTTCCGTGAGCTTTTGGCTGTGGCAGTACCACGCTACTCGGTTCCAAGCCGCCACTACTTTTCACGTTGTGCCGTCCCTGCGTTACATGAGCATGTCATTAACAACCTCAAGCGTGCCCTCACCAACGCTGTAACCGGGAAAGTACACCTTACTACGGACACGTGGACAAGCAGTTCAGGACAGGGCCGGTACATCTCGCTCACCGCGCATTGGATCAACGTTGTGGAGAGTGTGCCAAACGATGTTAGTGTAACATCAAACATCCTACCCACGCCACGGATAGCTGGCACAACCTCATTCAGGGTCTCTGCATCATCCTATATGTCCACTACCCCATCTTCCGCTTCCTCGACCAATCCTCAATTGCCCTCAACATCACGGCCAAGTTGGGAGGTTTGCTGCAGTGCTTCAGCAAGACGCCAACAGGCTCTGCTGAAGCTGATCTGTTTAGGTCACACACCGCACACTGCAGTAGAGCTGTTGAAAGGTCTGAAGGAACAGACAGATGAGTGGCTATCCCCACTCCAACTCCAGACCGGTCTCGTGGTGAGCGACAATGGTCGTAACCTAGTGGCTGCACTAAAGCTCGGAAACCTTGTGCACGTGCCTTGCATGGCTCACGTGCTGAATCTAGTAGTGCAGAAATTCCTGCATACATACCCAGAGCTATGTGACCTACTGGAGAAGGTGCGTCGAGTTTGTGCACATTTTCGTCATTCGTCAACAGCGGTTGGAAAACTTTCATTGCTTCAAAAGCAATTGAATTTGCCCAACCACAGACTCATTTGTGACATGCCGACACGATGGAACTCTACATTCCATATGTTATCGAGGATCAATGAGCAGCAGAGGGCAATATCCGAGTATCAGTTGCAACATGCCCGTCAGACCGGCAGTCAGCCACGACATATTAGTACAATGGAGTGGGTGTGGATCGCTGACACATCTGAGGTTCTTGATAATTTTGACTACTGCACAAAACTGGTGAGCGGTGATCAGTCCATCATCAGTGTCACTATACCCATGCTGTGTCTGCTGAAAGAATCCCTCATTAATCAGAAAAATGAAGCATTGAGAGCCCAGCAGATGGCTATGGAGCCAGATTTAAACAGCGCAGTACCTAGCCAGCAAAGCCAGTATGACCAGGCAACTATGGCTCCTGAGGAGGAACAGGAGCAAGACGATGAAGAGGATTTATTTTTTGTTGGTGCCGATGTCAACCCAGATGGTACTCACAACCCCAGCTTTGTGTCTGTCCACCATGGGTGGCCTGGAGAGGAGGAGGCGGAGACAGACTTTGCGGATACAATGGGTATTGAACATCGTTCTGAGGACACTGAAGACATGACTCTATGCAGCTTAGGACACATGGCTGACTTCATGTTGACTTGTCTGCTAGAAGACCCACGAGTGATTAACATATTGCACAACGACCTCTACTGGTTGGCCACCTTTCTGGACCCACGTTATAAAGATAAATTCACCTCGCTGCTGTTTCAGTCACCACGTGGCTTGACAATTGACTATTTCAAGAGGGTTCTTGTGGATAATATGCTTCGAATATCACCGTCAGACAACACTCTGCCCATAGTTAGCAACTCTGTGCAACAGCAGCCTTTGGTCGGGGCACAATCATCCACGCTGTCCAGAAGAGATGCTGGAAAGATGTCCGCAAAGTGGGCTATGTTCAATAAGCCATCGAACCTGCAGCGCCATGTTGCTCCAGTAACCATCTCTCGGAGACAGAAACTTACCAACATGGTACAAGAATACTTAAGTGACAGTACCTGCTTCCTGACTGATGCCGCAGTCCCGTTTAATTACTGGGTCTCCAAGCTCCACACTTGGACAGAGCTCTCGTTGTATGCCTTGGAGGTGCTGGCATGCCCTGCAGCTAGTGTGACATCAGAGCGGGTTTTCAGTGCCGCTGGGGGTATCATAACTGATACCAGGACACGTCTTACTCCAGAGAATGCAGACAGGCTTACTCTAATTAAGTTTAATAGGAACTGGATTTCACAAGACTTCTCGAGCCCTGAAGACGACAGTACTCAGAGCTGAAGTGCCACGTTCAACATCAATATGATATAATTAATCATTGTATTATATTGTGTCTTTTTGGTACAAGCAGTATGTACAAGACCAGTAACGATTTGCGTAACCATGTTCCTGCAACCTGGTAATGAGGCTGCTTCATCTTAAACCAACACTACACCTTAACTTCGGTTTCATTAACCATCACAACACCTTTTCACAAGGAATCAACCTTTATTTTCTGTTAGCAAACATTTAAAAGCCCCTTGGGCTAATTTTTTGAGCCACCCTGGCTAACAAGCTGATCATGGCCCTTAGGCCTGCATTTTTAACCAAAATGCAAAACAGCCCCTTGGGCTAATTTTTGGGAGAGACCCAGCCTAAGAGGCTTATCATGGCCCTTAGGCCTGCATTTACACTCAAAATGCCAAACAGCCCCTTGGGCTAATTTTTGGAGCCACCATGGCTAACAAGCTGATCATGGCCCTTAGGCCTGCATTTATACCCAAAATGCAAAACAGCCCCTTGGGCTAATTTTTGGAAACACCCAGCCTAAGAGGCTTATCATGGCCCTTAGGCCTGCACTTATACCCAAATTGCCAAACAGCCCCTTGGGCTAATTTTTGGAGACACCATGGCTAACAAGCTGATCATGGCCCTTAGGCCTGCATTTATACCCAAAATGCAAAACAGCCCCTTGGGCTAATTTTTGGAAACACCCAGCCTAAGAGGCTTATCATGGCCCTTAGGCCTGCACTTATACCCAAATTGCCAAACAGCCCCTTGGGCTAATTTATTGAGCCACCCTGGCTAACAAGCTGATCATGGCCCTTAGGCCTGCATTTATAACCAAAATGCCAAACAGCCCCTTGGGCTAATTTTTGGAAACACCCAGCCTAAGAGGCTTATCATGGCCCTTAGGCCTGCACTTATACCCAAATTGCCAAACAGCCCCTTGGGCTAATTTTTTGAGCCACCCTGGCTAACAAGCTGATCATGGCCCTTAGGCCTGCATTTATAACCAAAATGCAAAAACAGCCCCTTGGGCTAATTTTTGGAGACACCCAGCCTAAGAGGCTTATCATGGCCCTTAGGCCTGCATTTACACTCAAAATGCCAAACAGCCCCTTGGGCTAATTTTTTGAGCCACACAGGCTAACAAGCTTATCATGGTTTGGGAGACACCCTGGCTAACAAGCTTTGTATGGCCCTTAGACCTACATTTATACCAAAAATGGTAAACAGCCCCTTGGGCTAATTTTTGGAGCCACACAGGCTAACAAGCTTATCATGGTTTGGGAGACACCCTGGCTAACAAGCTTTTTATGGCCCTTAGGCCTACATTTATACCAAAAATGGGAAACAGCCACTTGGGCTAATTTTTCCAGGCACCAATCCTATGCCTGCATCGTGGGCGTTGCTTGGACTATCATCCTGCTGGAGCCTGTTGAAGGGTCCCACTGTACGCTCCATACAAAACGCGTAGACGCGATGTGTAGCATGTAGACGTCCCAGCCTCTCACATGTGTGTTCATAGTCTTGTTGCCATAGCGAGGCATAAAGTAACCCCCCAAACACAGGCACTGTTTGTCAGCAACAGTTGTATGTGGAGTCATGATTTGACACTTAGTAACCAAGGTGACTTCATGCGCCATGCGGGCCGTAAAGTACTTGCTAATGATGCTCTCTCCCTGTCCCCCACGCCAACTGTCTCGGGGTAATCCTTGACTCCTCCCTCTCCTTCAAGCCCCACCTGTAGTCCCTAACCACGTCCCTGTGACTCCAACTCAAAAATATTTAACCAATTCGGTCGTTCCTCAATCCTGACACTGCTGAAACACTCATAAATGCCCTCATCATCTCCCGCCTTGACTACTGCAACCTCCTTCGCATAGGTCTCCCTGCCAACTCTCTTGCAACTCTCCAATCTATACTAAACTCTGCTGCCCGGCTAATCCATCTGTCCTCAAGCTACTCCCCTGCCTACCCCCTCTGCCAAGCCGTTCACTGGCCCCTACGGCCCACAGAGAGCTCACTTTAAAACACTGACCATGACATTCAAAGCCTTACACAACCTATCCCCACCATACATCTCCGACATGATCTCCGGATACCATCCCTCACGCAACCTGCGTTCATCCCAAGAACTTGTCCTACAGTCCACCCTCATCTCCTCTTCCCACAACCGCATACAGGATTTCTCCCGGTCATCCGCCATGCTATGGAACTCCCTGCCCCACCTCATCAGTCAGTCGCCTACCCTCTGAACCTTAAAGATACTTATAAAGACTCACCTCTTCCGACAGGCCTACAACCTGCCATGAGACCCCGCTACACGCCCCACGACCGACACCTTCCCCACCCTATTGTATCCCCACCCACCCCTCGTAGAATGTGAGCCCACGCGTACAGGGTCCTCTACTATTGTACCTGTATGACCTTATTGTCTATGTTTATTGTACTTGTCCTTCTCTACCTTTTCCTCATGTAAAGCGCCATGGAACCTATGGCCGCTATATAAATAAATAATTATAATAATTATGATGACTTGAAGCCCAACCAAAAAAAAAACTCCACATTCATTCCTTGAAAAAAGACAGACACAAAGCTGGTTTTTAAAACTGTGTTTAAAAAAAAAAAATGGCAGCACTGTTTGGACATTCCAAAAAATACTACCTTTTACAATTAAGGTAACAACATCAACAACAACAAATGGAGCCCTACAGGTCCTGGTAGGTGGGCTGTCCGTCCTGCAAAAGGTCAAGGGCCCCACGGATGGCCTGGCCGAACCCTTCAGGGCGGATCATCTGAACAGGTGTAGGGAACGGTGGTAGGTCCCTGTTAGCTGGCCACTGGCAGTGAGGCAAAGCCCTGTGGGGTGGGACTTGGCTGTCCCGTGTTGTGGGCCTGCCCAGCCTGTTACAGTTTATTTTCCACCCATCCAAATATTGGAACACATCACCGGGGTCGTTTCCTGGCTGACAGGCTTCCAGCACTATCTGTAATGCTGACCTTGCCCGCAGTAGCCTGTCAAATGGAATATTATCCATGAATGGTATAATACTGCGGGCAAAGTCAGCATTACTCTGTTGCACACTTAATTGTGCAGACCCCGGGATGGGACCATAAGCTGGGCCTGCCGCTGGTGGCGTCGGTGGTGGTGCTGGCCCTGCCGCTGGTGGTGGCGGTGGTGGTGCTGGCCCTGCCGCTGGTGGTGGCGGTGGTGGTGCTGGCCCTGCCGCTGGTGGGGGCGGTGGTGGTGCGGACCCTGCCGCTGGTGGCGGTGGTGGTGGTGGTGGCGGGGACGGCGGTGGTGGTGTTCATGGGCCTGCCGCTGGTGGCGGCGGTGGTGGTGCTGGCCCGGCCGCTGGTGGCGGCGGTGGTGGTGCTGGCCCTGGCGCTGCTGGCGGCGATGCTGGTGGTGGTGGTGGTGGCGGCGGCGACGGCGGTGGTGGTGGTTGGCGCCGGCCGTGGTGGTGGTGGTGGGTGTTCTCCACGCCGCCTTCTGTTTGGCGGTGGAGGGTTCACAGCACGCCGCCCTCTGTAGTAAGCTTCTCTGTGGGTAAAGTAAAAAAAAATTTGGTGAATGCATTGCATTTGGAAACAAAAACATAGGTCAAACATTAAGTTGCACGCTTTTTAGACTCTGTGTATCTGTGTATTATTAATCAGATATTTGTTATTATTATGAAAGAATAACCAACTGTACATAACATAAAGGAATACGTGACTTTCTTTGCTAATTCCATACTAATACATAATTTTTCACCCCCTGATTAACACCCACCCCCCCCCCATCCCATCTAATCTAGACGATCAATAACACCAATGGTTCACATGAAAAAAAAAAGTCCCCCTGACTTCACTTTTTACTTGACATACTTAATTCACAAAACTTTTAGCTTATATCATCTATATAAAGCAGGGAAGGGGTTGAAAGGTATACAATATATATATATATAATCTATTTATATAATCGGGAGTTTGAAATTCCGGCACTGTAGCCTAATCCCAAACTCCTTAGCGTCACTGCGAGCGGAGACGCGTATGCGCCTTCGCGAGCCGCAGACGCTTAACTCACACAGCCGCTATAGCGTTTTCTCGAGCGGCCTCGCGCCCTCCGCTCACAGCAAGACCTGCGCCCCTCACAGCGCCCAATCCGCCCCGGCATGCTGGCATTTGTACTTCCCCCGTCTGTGCACCCACAGGTCTTAGCAGATCACTGATGCTGACAGCGGGGGGGGACAACACAGACAATCAAATCAGGAGGAGGTCAGTGTCAGGAGGAGATGACAGACGCCCACCGGGGCCTGTGACACTGCAGAGGTCACAGCGGGGCTGTGTGTGCGGACAACGGGGAGGCCGGGGGCTACGGACGTACCGGACACGTCCTCTGCTCCTGGAGATGTGCCGCGGTTCCGCGCTCGCAGCGTATCTGACGCTGGAGCAGCGCTCACCACGCCCACACCACGCCCTCTGCCAAACAACCCACACCTCTCACTAACCTCCTGCAGCTAACCACACCCATGTTTACCTTTGCCATGATGTCATTTAGCTGCGGCCGCTATCTTTAATAAGGTCAGAAATTATGGCAGTAATCGGATCTCTGCTCCCTCTAGCACGCCCCAACACTGTAGCACCATCTATTAACCCTATTCTCATCACCTATATACTCTGCTACCCACAGAGCCGTCTTTATACTCTGCTACCTCAGACCCGCCTGTATACTCTGCTACCTCAGACCCGCCTGTATACTCTGCTACCCACAGACCCGCCTGTATACTCTGCTACCCACAGACCCGCCTGTATACTCTGCTACCCACAGACCCGCCTGTATACTCTGCTACCCACAGAGCCGTCTTTATACTCTGCTACCTCAGACCCGCCTGTATACTCTGCTACCCACAGACCCGCCTGTATACTCTGCTACCTCAGACCCGCCTGTATACTCTGCTACCCACAGAGACGCCTGTATACTCTGCTACCTCAGACCCGCCTGTATACTCTGCTACCCACAGAGACGCCTGTATACTCTGCTACCTTAGACCCGCCTGTATACTCTGCTACCCACAGAGCCGTCTTTATACTCTGCTACCTCAGACCCGCCTGTATACTCTGCTACCCACAGACCCGCCTGTATACTCTGCTACCTCAGACCCGCCTGTATACTCTGCTACCCACAGAGACGCCTGTATACTCTGCTACCTCAGACCCGCCTGTATACTCTGCTACCCACAGAGACGCCTGTATACTCTGCTACCTCAGACCCGCCTGTATACTCTGCTACCCACAGACCCGCCTGTATGCTCTGCTACCTCAGACCCGCCTGTATACTCTGCTACCCACAGAGACGCCTGTATACTCTGCTACCTCAGACCCGCCTGTATACTCTGCTACCTCAGACCCGCCTGTATACTCTGCTACCCACAGAGACGCCTGTATACTCTGCTACCTCAGACCCGCCTGTATACTCTGCTACCCACAGAGACGCCTGTATACTCTGCTACCTCAGACCCGCCTGTATACTCTGCTACCCACAGACCCGCCTGTATACTCTGCTACCTCAGACCCGCCTGTATACTCTGCTACCCACAGACCCGCCTGTATACTCTGCTACCCACAGACCCGCCTGTATACTCTGCTACCCACAGACCCGCCTGTATACTCTGCTACCCACAGAGCCGTCTTTATACTCTGCTACCTCAGACCCGCCTGTATACTCTGCTACCCACAGAGACGCCTGTATACTCTGCTACCTCAGACCCGCCTGTATACTCTGCTACCCACAGACCCGCCTGTATACTCTGCTACCTCAGACCCGCCTGTATACTCTGCTACCCACAGACCCGCCTGTATACTCTGCTACCTCAGACCCGCCTGTATACTCTGCTACCCACAGAGACGCCTGTATACTCTGCTACCTCAGACCCGCCTGTATACTCTGCTACCTCAGACCCGCCTGTATACTCTGCTACCCACAGACCCGCCTGTATACTCTGCTACCCACAGACCCGCCTGTATACTCTGCTACCCACAGACCCGCCTGTATACTCTGCTACCCACAGAGCCGTCTTTATACTCTGCTACCTCAGACCCGCCTGTATACTCTGCTACCCACAGACCCGCCTGTATACTCTGCTACCCACAGAGCCGTCTTTATACTCTGCTACCCACAGACCCGCCTGTATACTCTGCTACCCACAGAGCCACGTGTATACTCTGCTACCCACAGAGCCGAAATGGAACCTAATGTATATATTAATAAATAATACTAAATGTACACAACAGTGCTGCAGACACATACCTTGGCATACGGGCCACCGGGTGAAGGAAGGACAGCCGGTCATAAAAGTGGTAGTGGTTGAGCAATGGAGCGGCTCCCGGTTGTCTCTCTGAGTACTGCCGGTACTGCTTCTTATGCTGGTCCCGGCAGCTCCTCCACCGTTTTTTAAGATGGTCAACTGTGAAATGATTTGAAACCGGCTTTAGAGATGTGTAATATTTGAAACAACAAAAGTATGTGTACAAATCAACAATAACATTTTATTCATTTTGTGTGTGTAATGTGTATACAAGGCACAGTGACACCACAGTGTGGAACATCATCAACAGCATTACGGACATTGAGCTCACGTGGCCACAATCACAAATGAGGCAGGACACATGTCAACGCATAGAGAATGTAATAGTGCGGGCACCAGACTCTGGTCATTAGTGGTATTTATATACACCCAACCCCTTGGCCGAAAGAGCCAGGAGGATCAGACATTAAACTCATTGTACTGTTGTGACCCCATCCAAATATAGGCAACTATGCGGTGGAGCATGATAACACATTCAGGGTCCTGTATACCCTGCTATGGGGGCCCTGTATTCCCACTGCTGGGGGCCCTGTAAACCCACTGGGCCACTGTCTACCCACTGCTGGGGGCCCTGTATACCCACTGCTGGGGGGGCCTGTACACACACTGAGGGCCCTGTATACAGGGACTGACTGGCACCCTACAGTTTGGGTCGCAACCCTCCCTCACTGGCCCGACACAGGTGAGGACGGGGGGTGGGGGGGGGTGATGACTGGCGGCCGCCTCACAGTCACCGCAGCTCCCGCATTATCCTATGGCTCGCTCCCAGCCGCAGCCTCGCGCTCCTCACAGCCGCTCGCTAACAGTCGCAGCCGCACGCCACTCACAGACGCTCACTCCCGGACGCAGCCGCGTGCTGATGACGTCATCGCGCGGCCAGGAGCTTCCGTTTCCGCCTGCTGCTTCAGGGACATGCGGATTATTCATGCTCCTGCAGCCGCATGACCCGTGGCACCTGGGCCAGTCCGCCCCTGCCTGTATACCACAATATGGGGGCATGTATACCCAGCTGGGGGCCTGTATACTCTGCAGGGGGAGGTGTATACTCTGCTGGGGGGCTGTCTACCAGTGATAGCCGCTGTATACCAGGATGGCGGTGAATATGTTTTCATAGTTTTTCGGGGCAAAAATAGGGGGGTCGGCTTATACACGGGTCGGCTTATACACGAGTATATATACAGTAAATGCAATATATAACGTGTAAACTCATTTAACTTACTTAGATTGCTCTGTTCCTCATGGTCACTCCGATGGAACGCAGGGAACATCTCTTGGGCGATCTCTCTCCAGGCTGTATTAA